>ML823843.1:0-15518 GCA_009831015.1 Picea engelmannii
GGGTCCACTTGGGAATCTCTCCTAAAATTGAGGTGTGATTCACCCAATAGGTCACTTTGTCAACCCTCTCATACCTAAACTTGGAAACCTAAATAGGGTCTTTGAGCACTTGTTTATTTTGATGAGGTTGTTTTTTATGTACATGCTTAGATGGATATTTTATTGACTTGATTTACTTATCTTGATGCATTTGAATTGAGATCCTTGGAGGGCGTATTTATTATCTTTACAGGACCTATTTAATGTACATTTTTGGAAGAAAAAGCCTAGCTTGGCCTTCCTTGAGGCTTGAATCCCACAGGTTCGATACCATGGCCCATGCACCAGACGCTAATGGTATCCTTTGGAGGCCTGAGAGAGACCTCGGACGATCTACCGTATCCCATTTACATCCCAATATCTTTCTCTCAAGGCTAAAATGTCGAACTTGAGGAGATTGTCGTCACCCTAGGGCTAGGGCTTTGGTGGTGAAGGACACTTGGCACGTTTTGATGGAAGAAGGATTGGATTGAAGGAGGAAACCCTAGCACATGAGAGGGAGGCCCTATAAGGCCCAAATAATTCCATTATTCACTCCAACGACTTGCAAAAAGGTGTCAAAATGTCACCCTTTAGAGGGATGAGGTCACATTAGGGTTTTTTATGTGCATTTTTTAAAGTTAAATTTTAATTCGATAATGTAAAAGGGAAAATTAAGGGTTGGCGACCCCTTACTTTGTGGTTACCCTAAAATTGCGTCAAAAAACACTTTTAGGAGGATTTGTATAAATAGAGATCAAACTCTTTTCATTCTAACGTAGCTCTCCCATTGTGAGAAGGCTACTTGGATGAAATTTGAGCCCTACTTGTGAAATTTCATCTATATCTCTTCATACAATCTCTTTCTATGGTTTTCTTTGGCTATTGGATGAAGAAGTAAGGTGATATCTTTCTTGGAGACTGTTTCTTGCTTTTGTGGTGGATTTTCTTGGTTAAAAGGAGTTTATCTTGTTAATGCTTAGACTAGGTAAGGAATCTCTCTTGATATTTCTTATTTTCTTGGTTACAAGGTTAATTTGATAATATTTTTGAGAGTATAAGGGAATACAACCCCACGAATCCCATCATAATTGTCTTGGAATAATTTGTTTCATAAGGGAATACTAGGAGAAGTAAAAGGGTTTACACCCTCCTAGGTTTTTCCCTAGCTAGTTTTGTTTTCCTTGGGGAGTAAAAGGGTTACACCCTCAAGGAAGTAACACAACTAGATCTTTCATTTTAAAGAATACATAAACCAATATTTAAAGGAACTAATCTCTTTCAGTGGATAAATGAAATCATTGCATTGGGATACATATAATTATGAGATATTGAAATTGTTTAAGTTGGAATATTTTATGCATGCTAAAAGCTTGTCAAGGCCACTAGGGAATCTTTTTTCTACAAGGATATATTTATTTTTTGATAACTTAAAGAAACAACCATTATGGCTGCATCAAATCACTTCATACTTTCTAAATTTTCTCATGTTCTAACCATCGAATTTTGATAGAAAACTTCCAAGTTAATCTACTAGATATTGCGCTTCTTTTGGGTGGTTTACTTGCAAGTTTTGGTGGTTGGAATTTTCTATAGTGACACTTTTTTTTCTATGACCATAATGATGTAAAACATCTCCTCAATACTTACATAAAATAGCCTTTAAATGTTGCTAAAGTCTTATGCTATTGTACTTGAGTTTCACTAGTGATTGCTAGCTTATCTCTTGCATCATTTACCTGACTTTTAACATCTTGTTATAATAATTTATTTGTTGATGTATATCTCTTTTTACTACTACAAATAGGGACAAAAATCTTAAATTTTTTTTCCTCTTAAGCTTAATCTCATATACTCCTCTTTTCTTGTCTCTCGGGAAGGTACACTATTATTCCATAGTTACTCAAGCATTTGGAAACCATAGACCATCCATGAGACTCCTTATCAAGCCACTTCTCACTTATAAACTTGACCTATAGGGGAATCACTTCCATCTTCTCACGTTTCATCTCATTTCCCCAAGGGTCACCCAGTATTCTCCCCTTATGTACGATTATTCCTTCACTAAAGAGAGGGGAGGGTTTATTTGAGGTGAGAGTGATTAAAATATCCCATTGTTATCGCCATATTGTGGATTGGGTTGGGATTTTCCTAACCTATAGTTTGTGCGATAACATTTTTGTGTCGTTTCCTAGAAGGATTTTGAATCCTCTTTCGTGCCCTAATGACACTTTGGCAAGCTACCATCCCAAATCCTTTACCTATAGCTTTCATGGTGACTCCACTTGAAGGACGTTCCCCTTCCACCCTTGATGAGATTTTTAGAAAGTTCATTTGACGACTCCATTGAGGTATTACCCTAAGTAATGGAACCATTGCCTCACATGACCTACCATGGGCATTCCATAAGGTGTACCCTTCTATTGATGTTCAAAATATTACTGGATATCCAAATCATTTCTCTATGGAGTCGAGGGAAATTTTCCCTAAATTTAATGGTGATCCAACTCTAGCAATCACCCATGTCGTGAATTATATGAAGTATTCTTCAATATTAAATTTGCTACATGAAGATGTGTTTATGAAATTTTTTGTATCTTCACTGGAATCAAGTCAAAGGAGTTGGCTTGCACACTCATGCAATACGAAAAGTATCTCATCTTCTTAAAATCTCATTGAATTATTTCTCAGGCATTGTCAGAAAACTACTCATAATTTTCAAAATACTTTTGAAGAGCTCAAACATGCTCTTTGCAGAGAAGGTTTTCCGGTGAATTACGAAACAATATATGAGGAATGGAAAAATGACAAAGAGTATCATCCAACTACTACAAAAGAAGAACAGATCCAAGAAGATCTCAATGATGAAGACCCATATGAGACATCGATGTCCATTGTCTCACTTGACAAAGATGAAGTCTTTCAACCTTGCTTTCCTCCTGCACATGAAGTTGAAGAAGAAATTAGTCTCGATGATGAAGAATTTGAAGATCCAGTTGAATCAACCCTAGCCTTTGTTCTTCCTGGACACAAATAAAAAGAGATGGTCAGTTTTAGTCACATTGATGGTCTTATGAGACAAACCTTCGATATGGTTGATGAGCATATAGACACTTTCATAAAAATTGGGAGATGCAAAGGGTATTTTGGTCGTTTTGTTTTTTATAGAGACCCAATTTATGACATTGAGGGTATCTCTCAAGTAAAATGGGTTGATTTTTCATCTTCAAAAGATGAGTCTCTATGTGTATATGATTCGGATGTTTGGCATCCTGATGATGATATGGTTACAAATTTGTTCGATTCATTCAAGTACGACCTATCGTAGCATTTTTAGGGTGATTTTCAATCATCCCTTGGGAGTTGTGATGCAGATACTTTTGGGGATATAGACTTTTTCTATGAGGACTTTCAACCACCTTCATCCTCAATTTTAGATAAACACCAAGATGTGGCCATCCTAGAGGAATCAAAGGCTCACTCTACAAAGTGAAAGTATTTTCATCTTGGGGATTTTTACGAGGATTCACAGATGAAGAGGAAATGTTTTTCTAGACCTGAGCCTGTCCCTTACCTCATTTCCTCTTCTCATAGAAATCATGGGGTCTTCTTGGGATCTCTCATGTCTTATAAGTCTTAAGGAAGCAACTACCATGCTAATGAGGATGAAGATGAACAATCATCTACATATGGTATCCCTCTTCAAACATGGATTTATCAAGCTTGTGGCTATCCTTTCAGGAAGGATTTTTGGGATGATCAGAATTGTGGTTGCTCGTTTCAGCAATATTTCCTCCCTCCCACCCATATCTATGAGTTTCATTGCATGATTTATTATATGTATATTTATTCTCATGATTATTATGTTCTCAAATCATCCTTGTTGTATTTACTGATTAAGCACATGAGGAGATACCTTGATGAAATGATGAACATATTGTTTCACTAGTTGTATGACTTCACCTGACACCACCTATCACCTGATATTCAGGGACCCAATGACCTAGGTAAGTAGGTAGGTCATCCCGATTTCTTTCATTTTCATATTTATTTCTCATGGTAGTTTAGTTCCATTTCATATTTGATTTTCATTTTTCTCTACTTGCATTATTGATTTACATGTTTCTCTTTTCATCATATATATGAAAAATGAAAATAAAATAAAATCTAGATTAGTTGTCATTTTTTAAGTTTTATATTTATTTATATGGAGAAAGGGTGAGTGAGCCATGCTACACTTAACAATTTTCTATTTCAGTGTGTGTAGGAACAAGTCTACCAGGAGATGTTGTGATTCTCATGCACTCTACGACGAGTACATGTCCCCAAGTAGGAGCCAGATGTTATCCCCACTTTCTAGGGATAACTAAGGAGATGTTGTATCAAGGACTCCAAGTTGCATACATGGAGTACCAAGAGGCATATGGCTAACAACGTCCACTTTCACAGATATAGGCCCACCTCACCACCATAGATCTTAGGTTTATCATGAGGGTATCCACCACATTACCTGGCTTCTGGAAGACATTGGGTTTTGCTCCATGAGGTAAAAGTTAGGTATTATGGTGAGTATCATTTCAACATTTGAGGAATTTGATTTTTTTTTCAATTAAACTTATTTTGATTATGTACCATCTTCTTGGAAATTATGCTCTTTTCCTTGTTTCACCTTGATGGTTGACATTGTGCCCTAGTAACTGGTCACCCTTAGGGATATGTTTTCTACTGGGAGGTCCTATTGAAAGGAAATTGTGTTGTTCCTGACCATACTTTCCACTTTCCACACTTCATCCCCTCATCTCCTTATATTTTGGGATTTTTGGGTGTACTAACCTAAGAAGGGATTGTCCCTCATTTCATGGGAAGAAGGGGTTGAATGCCTTGAGGATTATAGCTGGAAAAAGATAAAATACAATCATGAAACTTATATATTATCTCCCATGTATCTTGAGGAAAATGAAATGTCTCTCATAAGAAATTGATTGGACCTATAAAAATTAATTAATGCGAATTCCAACCAAGGTGGAGCGTGCGTGGGAAATTTTTTTCATGCTTAGGTAGAATCCCCACACATTGTCTTCAACTTGGGGAAGCATAATGTGACTAGGGTAGAGTCAAAATGGGAATTTGTTTTCATTCTTAGGTAGAATCCCCACCTTTTCTTCAACCTGGAAACATCTTAAAAGAACAAAAGGAAATAAATGGGCATGGAAAATGGTTGCATTGAAAATGAAGGTGCAACACACCCTCTACAAAGGAACCCATAAATGAGACACTATGATCCCTTGTATGTCATGAACCCCATGCCAAAACGTGTTTCCCCCATCCATGTCACTTCGTCCACATGAACTAGAGAGGGGTCCATTTTGGAAACACTCTTAAACTTGACGTATGATTCACCCAATATGTCTCTTTTTCAACTCTCCCATACCTAAACTTGGAAAATTGCATAGGGTATTTGAGAACTTTTCTATTTTCATGAGGTGGTTTTTGATGTACATGCTTAAATGGATATTTTATTGACTTCATTTACTTATCATGATGAATTTGACTTGAGATCCTTGGAGGACCTAGTTAGTGGACAATTTTGGAAGAACAAGCCTAGCTTGGGATTCCTTGGGGATTGAAGCCCATAGGTTGGATATCATGTCCCAAACACCAGATGATGATGGTATCCTTTGGAGGCCTGAGAGGCACCTCATAGGATCTACCCTATCCCATTTCCATCCCAACTTCTTTCTCTTGAGGCCAAAACATCACACTTGAGGAGCTTGACATCACCCTAGGGCTAAGGTTTTGGTGGTGAAGGACACTTGTCACGTTTTGATGGGATAAGGATTTGATTGGAGGAGGAAACACTTGCACATGAGAGGGAGGCCCTAGAAGGCCCAACGAATTCCATTCTTCACTCCAACGACTTGCAAAAATGTGTCAAAATGTCACCCTTTAGAGGGATGACATCATTAAGGTTTCTTATGTGCATTTTTTAAAGTTAAATTTTAATTTTATAATGTAAAGGGGAAAAGTACAGTTTGTTGACCTATTACTTTTTGGTTACCCTAAAATTAAGTGGAAAAAAACTTTTAGGAGGATTTGTATAAAATAGATCAAACTCTTGTCATTTTAACATAGCTCTCCCATTGTGAGAAGGCTACTTGGCTGAAATTTCCACCCTACTTGGGAAATTTCAAGTATGTCTCTTGCTATTGTCTCTTGCTATGCTTTTATTTTGCTATTGGATGAACAAGTAAGGCACTATCTTTCTTGGAGACTATTTATTTCTTTCGTGGTGGATTTTCTTGGTTAAAAGGAGTTTACCTTGTTAATGCTTAGACTAGGTAAGGAATCTCTCTTGTTATTGCTTCTTTTCTTGATTACAAGGTTAATTTGATAAGATTTTTGGGAGTATAAAGGAACAAAACCACACTAATCCCATCAAAGTTGTCTTGGATTAATTTTCTTCATAATGGAATACTAGGGGAAGTAAAAGGGTTTACACTCTCCTAGGTTTTTCCCTAGCTAGTTTTGCTTGCCTTAGGGAGTAAAAGGGATTACACCCTCAAGGAAGTAGTAAAACTAGATATTTAATTTTAAAGAATATATAACCCAATAGTTAAAGGCACTAATATATTGCATTGGAGAAATAAAATCATTTCATTGGGATAGTTGAATTACAAGATATTGAAATTGTTTAAGTTAGAATATTTTTTGCATGCTAAAATCTTGTCAAGGCCACTAGGGAATATTGTTTCTCCAAGGATCTATTTCTTATGTAATATATTAAGGATACACCCATTAGGGATATATAAAATACCTTCATACTTTCTAAATTTTGTCATGTTCTAACCATCAAATTTTGCTAGAAAGATGCGAAGTTAATCTATTAGTTATTGTGCTTCTTTTGGGTGGTTTACTTGCAAGTTTTGGTTGTTGGAATTTTATGTAGTGACACTTGTTTGCTACATACATAAGGCTGAATAAATATATCTTCAATAGTTACATCAAACAACCTTTAAATGTTGCTAAAATCTTGTGCTATCATACTTGAGTTTCACTAGTGATTACTAGCTTATCTCTTGCATCATTTACCTGAATTTTAGCATATTGCTAGAATATTTAACAATAATTTATTTATTTTTATATATATCTGTTGACTGCTACAAATAGGGACAAAAATATTAACTTTATTGTGCACTTAAAATTAATATCGTATACTCCTCTTTTCTTTTGTCTTGTCTAGGTACAATCATCTTTTCTTTTGTCTTGGCCAGGTACAATCATCTTCCATAGGAACTCAATCATTTGAAACCATAGAACATCCATAATACTTGATATAAATTCAATTATCAGTTAGAAACTTGAACAGTAGGGGCATCACTTCCATCGTTTCACTTTTTGTCTCATTTCCCCCTAGGGTCACCCAGGATTCCCCCCTAGTGTAGGATTCTTCCTTCACTAAAGCGAGGGGAAGGTTTATTTGAGGTGAAAATGGGTAAACTCTCCCACCATTATCAAAATCTTGTGGATTGGGTCAAGATTTTCGCAACCTATATTTTGTGCGATAAAAAGACCAAGAAATCCCCTTCCATTTTCATTGATGAAGCTAGAACCATGATAAAGTAAATCATAGTAAACTCACCTTCCAAGACCCTTTCTCAATATACCTTCGATGCATTTGAAAATAACACTAGAGGAATTGGTTCGAAGCTCATGAGAAAAATGGGCTATGATGGCCAAAGGCTAGGAAAGAAAGGCCAAGGGATTCAGTTCCCCATTGTATATTAGCAGAGTCCCAAGCATGAAGGCCTAGGATTTAATGGACAAGAAGCCAACACAAGTGCAACTCAAAACACCTTCATCAAGGAAAGATGAACTAGAAAAGAATCCATTCTCATGGAGGAAAAGGAAGTTAGAAAATTAGTATGCATCCATCCACTCAATTATGCTCATAGAGACTTGGAAGAGGGAAAAAAAGAGATAATTATTCCATCCATATCTTATCCAACTCTTGGAGGACCATGAAACCAATCCATAAAATATCATCATAAACTGAAAATTTATGGCATAGTTTTATTTTGTTGCAGGAAAAGGGGTCATAAAGATGGAAATCATTGTCACTATAGAAGTCCATGCAACCCATGTAGGAACTATATTGTCACCACCAGGGGGGGATCCAAATATTGTCGCCTCACATACACAACTGAAATACAATTCCCTCATAAAAGTGGATTTCCTTCTAGGGAAAAAATCCCTAAAATAATTGCTATCATCATATCTACGACCTTATAGTGAACAGTTCATATTGATTATGAAATGACAATATTTTACAAGGAAATGTTTTCCAAAATTTCACTTCGGGGGTGTTTCCCCTAAATCCCCTAGCAGGGGGGGCTCCAAATATTGTCACCTCCCCTCCCCCTTAGACCCCCCTAGTGAAATTTGTGTGGGGGGGAATCCCCTCCACACCCCCCATCAGGGAATAGGGTCCAAGCACAGCTTAAACAAACCTATGAATCAAAAAGATAATTAGGCTCCACAATCGAAAATCTCCCACTTGGAGACTGATCACAACAAATCCACTACTATTGTACCTGTTGGACTATGATCCACCTTGGACCTAGAAAATTTCTCATCTTCACCTTCATGCTTGAAGGCCAACTAAAACTGAACAAGAAATCAGTTTCTCCCTTGTTACTACCTTTGTTAACATGTTTGCATGATTATTGCTATTATGTATCTTTTCCAACTTTAAATGTCCATCTTCCAAGATGGATTGTATGAAATGGTACATGAGCTGTATATGATTAGTCTTAGAATGGAAGGTTGAGTTCATTGGAAGATGAATGTAACTCTCGCTATCACAACACAACCTTCTATTCTCCTACTTATTTCCCAATTCCTCCATTAACCTCTGTAACCAAATCATATCTTTACTAACCTCTGTAGCAACAACATACTTTGCTTCTATTGTTGAAATTGCAAGAACCTTTTTCCATTTTGAAATCCAACCTACTGTTGTTCCACCTACAATAAAAACATGCCATGTGGTGCTCCTCTTGATATCTTTATCACCTTCCATATCTGAATCAACATATCCTTGCAGAATATTTTTTGAACCTCCAAAACATAATGCATGAGTAGTACTACCTCTCAAATACCTACAAATCCACTTTAATTTCTCCCAATGTTGTTTACCTGGATTTTTCATATACCTGCTCACAAATCCCACTGCATGTTCAATATCTGGTCTTTTGCACACCATGACATACATCAAGTTGCCAATTGTTGTTGAATAAGGGACCCTAGACATGTATTTTATCTCCTCCTATGTCGTGGGTCACATTTCCTTGATTAATTTGAAATGGTTGGCCAAAGTTTTACTAACGGGTTTTGCATTCTGCACTCTAAACCTCTCCAACACCTTCTCTATGTACTCACCCTGAGACAATGTCAATTTGTGATTTTTCATGTCTCTTGTTATTCTCATACCAAGGATTTTCTTTGCAGCACCCAAATCCTTCATCGCAAATGAATTAGCTAATTTCCTTTTGAGAACATTTATATCTTCCATGTTAAACCCTTCAACAAACATGTCATCTATATACAATAACAAGATAATATATCTTTCATTTTCTATCCTTTTAAAATTAACATAGTAATCAGAATGACATCTATTATAACATTTTTCTGTCATGAATTTTCCAATCTTCAAATACCACTGCCTTGGAGCTTTCTTTAGGCCATACAAGATTTTCTTCAACCTGCATACAAAATTTTCCTTTCCTTTGACCTCATACCCCTATGGTTGCTGCATATAAATCTCTTCCTCCAAATCCTCATGGAGAAAAATTGTTTTTACATCTAATTGTTCAATATGGAAATCTTCTACTTCCAAAAGACTTAAAATAGTCCTAATTGAAGTCATTTTAACAACAGGAGAAAATATTTTATCAAAATCTTTACCTTTCTTCTATGCAAACCCATTGACAACAACTTTAGCTTTGTACTTATTTTTTCCTCCATCTTCTTCCTTCAACCTATAAACCCATTTATTCTACAATGTTTTTTTTCCGGTAGGTAATTGAACCAGATCCCAAGTTTGGTTATTTAGCAAGGAATCCATTTCCTCTTTCATGCATTGTACCCACTTCTTTTTAGTGTCTACCTGCATTCCTCTTCATAACTTTCTAGTTCACCAGAATCATTCAACAATAAATAATACAATGAAGGAGAGTATCGTTAATGGGATCTACTTAACCTAGTAGATATTCTAACAAAAATTGTAGGAGTTTGAGGTACTTGTTGCTCCTGTTGTTGTACTTTTTTATTTTCTCATACATTTGGAATTTATTTTTGAATGATCTCATCAAGAACAATGTATTATGGTATTTCTTTTTCCTATTTCATTGCCTGTAACTGATCTTTGTACATGACCTTCTCATTAAATATGACATCCCTACTTCTAATGATTTTTTTATTTTCATATTCCCATAAGCGATAACGAAAATTATTAACACTATATCCAATAAGGGTATACTTCTTGGATTTTTCTTCAAGCTTTGTTCTATTTTCTTTATCAATATGGACAAATGCTTCAAAACCGAAAGTCTTCATAAATGAGTAGTTTACCATTTTACATGTTCGTTCCTTCTCTAGAATGCGACCATCCAAAGATCTTGAAGGTCCTTTGTTTATTAAGGAAAAAACTGTAATACCTCGGTTTTGAGTCCCCATATGAAATAATGTATTTTTTTTTATTTGATGAAAGGTTGTAGTGCCCAAACAATTAAAGAGGCGAGTGTTCCTAGGAAATGTAATGCTATGATCATTATTAATAATAAAATACATCATTGGTTGCAAGACAGACAAGGACAAGAGTTATAGGGGGTTATGATTCCACGAGACAGGGGGATGAAGGGGGAAAATTCATTTTATCATATTTTATTTACCCATAATTGTTTTAATGGAGAGAAGTAGTTACATGTTATTCTTGGGGAAAGGCCAGGGGTTTTTTGATTTTCAAGTAAATATTTAAACCCATCTTGTGGGTTGTTTAGGGATTCTTCTTCACTCACTCTGTTCATTCATTATTCACTGTTCACACTCTTCATTCTCTTCACTTTTTTCACTCATTCATTATTTTTGTTGGATTGGGACCATGGGGGAAAATTATTGAGGAGGAAGCCATTGTTTTGTAGGCTGTAGAAGTGATTGGTGTGTTTCAGCCATGAATTAATGCCTACATGCATGAGATGCATTGGCATGTACTAAATTTTATTCATAGTTGTGCATCCTGATATTCCCATCATGGAGATTCTTGACTGGATGCACTGGAGCCCTGAAAGGAGTTGGACAGCTTGAGGGACTACATGGAAGATAAGGGGGGGCATTCTCTTAGGTTGTGAAAGATGTAGATAAGAGATATGGTGTACTTTGGATTGTTGTGCATTGAGAAACTTGTGAGATATTGAGGGTTGAATGGTTTCAGAAGATGAGTGACACCCTGGAACCCTCCTTGTGGATTCATAGCACTGGCTTGGGGGTGACCTATTATTGAGACTTGGAACAATAGTGTCTATGGTTGGGTGGAACATCCTTGGTCTGCATCCAGTTGGTGAATTTGTTTAATTAAATCTAAGTGTTCTCTGTCATGTGTTTCCTTGTTGCATATTTATTTCCGCTGTGTATTAATTATTGTATTTGATATTCATATGTTATAACATGTGTGCTTGTTGGTTATTTCTATTCATGGCATGTTTAAACATTATTTATGTTGTAGCATGAATATTTATTATTTCATGTGTTATTATCATGTTTCTTCCATGCTTCTTTAATAATTTAAATGGTATAATAATTTGAAATCAGTTTCGAACATAGTTTTTGAGGTAGTGTTCTCGGCCTGAGGGTGGTTGGGTACGTTATAGATTGGTATAAGATATTTTGGTTAAAACACCCTACTGGTATGGACTAGAACTATTGGACATGGTATTTTGGTGTTATCATTGATTTCAAGAAGATCAATATGGTATTTTCATTAAGCAATAATATGTCTTTGAGATCCTAAAGCTCAAGAGAGATAGAATATTAGGTTGCACATAATCATAGCACACAATGTTAATACCTTTGGAAATCTCGAAGGAAATATTAGGAAAATGAGTGCCTTAAGGAATTGTTATTGGTATCGATTTCCCAACAGATCAACTCTAGAAACACCTTCAGAACTGTGAGGAAACTTTGTTATAGTCGGGACATATGAAAATCGTCGATCGCTAACTGAAGGCATAGATCAAAAATCATGGTTTAGTTGGAATCCAAGTGTAAATCGAAAGGAGTCTTAGAGGAATTGAACCTATGATTTACATTGATCCCAAGTCAATAAATATTCAGGAGAAAGTAGATAAATGAGAGCCGTTAGATCTAGTTGAGAAATTTTAGGTATAACTAGAGTCATCATATCGAACCATTAAAACCTCATCCATTACATTGGGTTGATGATTTTTTTGGTAATTCAAAGTTGACCATTTCGGGGATAAATGAGGTAGAAATCAGTGGAATCCCCAAAGGATGAAACCATGAATTAACGTAGCCCATCAATCAAAGTCTAGTAAAAATTTATAAAGGTCCAAGACTCCTAAACTTCACCACTTCGATGAATATTGAAGATAATGAAGAGGTACAAAGCCACAAATTATCGGAGTGTCGAAGCCCCGAAATCCGGCCAACCATCGGATCAAGGAGGAAATTTGAGTGAATTATAGACCTTCTGATCGAGTATAGTGGACGGACAAGGTAAGACATAATATCTTGGAGTAACAAAATCACACAAGCCATCGATCTAATATCCCTTCGGGACTTTTCTCAACTATTAGATCAAGCAATGGAAGGATGGTGCAAGCACTTCAACAGGTATAACTCTAAGGGGGTTGAATGACTTTGGAGTTGTAATATCCCATAGTCCCAAGGTGTCGAAGTCTCAAAATAAATAGGGACCTTCCATATCAACACTTGATTAAGTCATATACATTGGATAAATCTAGTGGAAGGATATCATAAGCAGACGTGTTAACCGACAGTAAGTTGTCATCGTTACTTTATGACCACTTTGGCAGGTATAACTATGGCAGACTTGAACAAATTGAGAGTTGTAATATCTCTGAGTCCCAGAGTGTCGAAGTCCTAACATAAATAAGGATCATGCATCTCAACACTTGTCATTATTATTAATTTCGTTGAATCCTCCATATGAGCCATGATCATCCATTCAACGGGAGATTAGGTCTCAACCGTCTGATCTACTAGTGAAAATGATATACGCAATTCGACAAAGTGTACTTCTGGAATTATTACTCTGGAATAATGCATGAATGCCAAAGTTTGGAGGACCTGGTTCTAGCACCGGTTTCATGATAAGGTAAAGGGGTTGATTAAAGGAGTGAAGGGCCTATAAGTAAACAATCCCACATATATTTTTGAATGAGGACCTATGTAGAAGATTAAAGAGAAAAGTGCTAAAGGGGCATTGCTTAGACTAGATAAGCTCGTGGTTTCGAGCTTGTGGTCACAAGGAAAGGGGATTGAATGAAGCACCTATGAATAATTTGAATTATGTACCAATTTAAAGGGCATGTGGAATAATTTGACAAGATTGGCACACAAACATTCCATTATCACTACAAGATCATGTTTGCACAAAAAGGGTGAAAGTGACTTTTTCAGGAAGCCATAACTTTTAGCTTAGAGATCAGATTGGGGCATGGGAATAGTCATTAGAAAGATTATTCAGAGGAGAATAACATTGAATTGTTATAATTTGGAGAATGATGATATATTTCTTCATTAATTGAGTAGAAAAAGGACCTATAGCATTGTTTGGAAATTTTTTTATAATATGCATAATTCTAACAAAATGGTTTCTTGCAAATTTTTCATAATTAGGGAGTATAACCATATAAATTCAAAATAAGAATGCATATTCAAGAAATGGAGGAAGGAAGGGGAGGCTTCAGTCATGATAAAGAAACCAAAGATCAAAATATCAATGTTGTTAATGCAAAGATAGAATCAAATGGGCACAGGAGCAGAGGGGAACATGAAACCTTAATAGAGATTGTGAGAAGCCTAAAAATAGAAGTGGAGAGTTACAAAGAAGAAAATGAGAGGTTGGTGAGAGAAAAAAATCAGATAAATGCTCAATTAATGCAAAGACTAAATTTGTTGCATAGGGAATAAAGGAATGGATTGGACTTAAGGCAAGAGGAAGAAGAAAGATATCATGAAATAAGAGGCAACTACAAAAGAGTGGCTCATTCTAGAAGTTTTCAATAGAAATCATAGACATCACTCATCGCATTACTGAGTAAGGAAATTTTATGCATCTAAAGACTCCATAAGTAGTCCAGAAGTGTCTCATGTTAGGCACCAAATACGAAGGCGTGAATTGGAAAATTTGCAAAGACATTTGAGGAATCTTAAGCCACCATCCTTTGATGGTGAAAGAGAAAGGGAATATGATGTCGTGGCAAGGTTTCTTGGACTCAGGAGGTATTTTCAATTGCATAACTACTCCTAAAACCTAGAAGTAATAATTCTGGCATAACATTTACATGAGAACCCTTTACTTTCATTAGACATAATTCCTACTTATCTAATCCTTATAAAGAAGACTTCTTCAAAAGAGTACCTAACTTAACAACTACTTAATCCTTAATCCTACTCTTAAAGACTCTATTCCTCTTCTATAAAGCTCCTCTTCAATATCTAAACCCTTATCTTCTTAATAGTTCCTATTATACAACATATAGCTAGCCTTACTAAATCAATTTCTTTTCCTATATATGTTGTCTTTATGCCATGCTTGTTTTAAATGCAAATTCTAAGAGAATACAAGAAATCCTTTTTTCCTTAGATATGGACAAATGGAGGGTTAGCTGTGACGTGGCATTGTTAGATTCATAGGTATCCTTTAGTGGAGCATTTATCTGTCTAGTGGCCACATTAGTTGATGTACTTAACCCCCCCTTAGAAGTTAACACCATCTTCAATGTTATTTAATCTTGATCTGGATCATTCTAGAACATAAATGGATATGATTTATGCATATGATCCTCCATTTCCCTTGTAGCCTCTTCAGGACTAAGGTGCCTCCACTACACCTTTACTTATCTGATGGCTCGATTATAGAGTGAAAGCTCCCTCCTATCGAGAATGTGATCTAGCTCTATTGGGAACTTTCCCTCGGGTTCCACATGTATCATATTCCAATCCACAACATGAGTAGGATCATGTATATATGATTTTAATAATGAAACATGGAATATGTCACGCACGTTTACTGTGGCTGGAAGTGCAAGATGATACTCTACATGTCTTATTCATGCAAGCACTTCAAAGGGACCACAATATCTAGGATCTAATTTACTATACCTGACTAGTCTTAAAGAACTTCATTTAGGACTTACTCTTATATACACATGGTCTCCAATATTGAACTCTCTTGGAGT
>ML823843.1:29886-56313 GCA_009831015.1 Picea engelmannii
TCTTGAAGACTTGTAAATTTCATCCTTTGGAAATGTCTATGAATATATCTTGACATTGCTCTTCTTTCAATTTGTTTGTTTAGTTTTCATATCCTTTCTTTCCAAGTTTATGTATACTCAATGATAGAAGGTTGTCATCCCATATCTTTGTTGGTATATTAGGCTTATATACATTTCTTCTTATGTTTATCTTAGTGCCAGATAGCTGTCATCCTATCACTGCACTCATAATCTTAAGATGAAAGTATTTACTTATTATGTCTGGCCATTTACTATATACAAATATTATATATGTTTCTGCTGGTATGAAGAAGTATCTTACCTATCATTATTGTCCATTCACATATTCCTTTGTGTAGGTATTTATTGCTAGAATAATGAGTCTTCTCCATGTTTTCACACATTGATTAAAACATTCTGAGGAGCATAGTTGAAATCCTTGGTCTTTCAAGTGACCCATGTCTTTCTAAATGGATGCGAGTTTATAATGTCATCCGATTTGATCCTTTTTCCTCCACAGTTTATTGATCTATTTAAGTTACCAAGCTTACACCCTTCTACAGTCAGGGAATGCTTTCTTGGAGAGATAACACTTTCATTATGTACTTGGGATCTGGCACTGGAGTCAACCCCCTAATAGTCAATATTGGTGATCCAATTTACCTTGAAATTTACATATGTAAGCACTGTTGTGATGAGTCTCAATCCATGCTAGGGGATTTAATATCGAGCCTCAAATTGTGGAAGGTGAATCTAGAGCATTGGGTGGAGGAGATTTCACAGCAACAAACTTCCCTTAAGGAGTAGTTGGGCACTATTAAATAGAAGGAATTCCTATTAGATGTGGGAAATCAATGCCTAAGATAAAAATCCAAGGAACAAGAAGCTAAAATTTAGAAGCTACAATGACATGTAAAGAAGATAGTCAACCTTCTCGAGTAGGGATGATTTTAAGGATGGAAACTTATTTTAAAATGTAGAAACCTTGGCAAATCTTACTTATCCTTCATATGCCAACTATAACTGTTTGGCGATATTTTTGTAAAAATATTCAAATTTCTAAGGATTTTATATAGTTTCTATAAAATTTTGGTGATTTTTAAGGTAAAATAATTTTATCCTATAGAATTTGGGTGAATTATTTTTAAAATAGCGAATCTCGTTTTTGGAAAAACCATGGAAAATTAGCCCATGAGCGAAATTTAGCCCCTAAAATCATCCATGTTCTCGAGCCTGATACAGGCCCTAAGAGGTTGATAGTCACATCCAACATATGACCAATTTTAATACATATCTCATCAAGATGGAAATAATAATTGAAGGCATAGCTATGTACAATGTGAATATTAATAAGAAACACAAAAATCCTATGAAATGTATTAACTTAAAATATGTGCATTTGGTAGTTATACAAATAATCTATCTGGAGTCAATTTGAATATTTCACAATTTTCAGATACAATTAGGCTGAAAAACAATTATGAACTATGATTACTACTTGCCAATATCCCCATAACATTTTTTCATGCAAGGAAAATAATTTTATTTCATGATAAATCAATGTTGAACTTAGATTATTGAAAGAGTTAATAACATACTTATGTTACCAATTTCAACAACCATTTTCTAAATTTCATCCAGGCAAATATCAGTATAGTGAGTAGAGAAAAAATAGATTAGTGTCCACTTTTCCATAAAATCACGGTCTGTTACATGTTTTCCTTCATGGTTCACTAGGTTAAACAACCCACCAGTGGCAACTTTTCCTACTGAGGGCATGTCTTTCACCTGTGTACATAGATTCTTTATTTATGAAAACAACAAAGAGTGAAAATATCTCAGATTTCACATAGACCATGATATGACAAAAACTACATACAATGAAATAATGAAAAACTATTTCATGTAACCTCATCTAAAATATATTCGATGAATGATTCAAGGAAATGTATGTGACAACAAGATATTCATTTAAGTGTGCAAATGCCACATGTGTTTGTGTTTGTATACAATGCCTAGAGGATGATGCTTTCAATCTCAAGAATAATGCAAGTATTCAAATTATTAAGATCAATCAATGACTAAATTTTAATGTTATACACAATTTCCTAATAGAGCATAATAATTTTCTTTGAAGTATCTATGACTTTGATCAAACTAATTTCAAGAAATCAATATTTCAAAGACACAAAACATTTCATATGTGTCAATCCAATAATCCAATAGTATCCTTCTCACTTCATTACATATCAGAAGTTGGGACTGTCTATTGAATTCAATTCAATATGTATCAGTCCTACTTGTCCTAAATATGAAAATGCAAATGATATGCAACCCCTCCAAATGCACACAAGTTAAGATTTCCAATGTTGCTTGTGTATGGAAATTGTAGGTTATGTTCCCCATGAATTATCTCTATCAAAAAAAAATTAAATGTGGTTGGGAATGACTATGTTCATACAGTCATAATTGAAGTTTTTACTATGATTTTGGGTGGAGAATTTGGGAGGTGGTTTAGGTAGAGTGACTATAAGGTATGTGTGTTTGTTTTTAGGGGTGTGTCAAAGTGGAATAGGGTCTTAAATTAAGACTTCAGGAAAGTCAGTAGTAAGGGTTTATGTAGGTAGCTTTGGGGTGTATAAATGTTTAGGAGATAGGGTTAATGGCCTTGTGTTAGGGAGATAATGGCCTAGGAATGAAAGGGGAGATATCCTAGGGTGAGCTAGTATGAAAATAGGTCAATGTTAGGTAGGTGAGGGCTGCAAAAATAGCTTAGGACAGTCAAATGGTAGACAGTCCTAAGGATGGACATGATTTTTTAGGATAGTAGGAGAGAGGCCTAGAGATCTTGCGTTAGGAGTCTAATAGTTTAGAGTGGTGGCTAGGTTAGGGTAGGTTGCTAATGAATATGGACAAAAAACTTCACAAAGAGTGTTTTCCAAAGGAAATTCATTAAAACACTTTTAATATTTACCATTCCAATAAAGTTGTGCTCAAACCAAGCATGTGTATTATTAATGTTAACACCACCTAAGTATCAATTCTTGATCTTCTCAAAATGATGACATATAAGCAACTTATTATTAACTAGACCTAAGCAATGCCTCCCTATAAATGAATATTATAAATAACTACAAAAAATTTTGATCCCCATTTTACTAAATGTATGGCATGTTTCTTTCCTTTAGGGAGCTTCTGAAGGTGCAATGGATATTTTCTTTACAAATGAATGATTATCGATTTACTGGAAATAATTTTCTTGATCCTTTTTATGTTAGGATACCTGACTTCTGATTTTTTCTTTTTATGAATGAAAGTATCCAATAATAGGGAAATGTCAAACAAAAGTGGATAACATAGGCGATGACACCAAAGGTAGACATAGACAGTGAAATAATAAGCAAACAATATCATCTTGGAGAGAATTGGTTTAAAAAAGAACACATTCATCAGATGGACAAGGGGTTCTAGTATTAAAAAGGGCATTCCTTCCACTCATAGGGCATATGGAATGGAATAGGAAACTTGATACTGGATTGTTTTAAATATCCTATTCATAGTCTGGACAAAGACAATACACACTTCATTACTAAACTCAATTGAATGATGAGAAGTTATTCCCATTGCTACAATTAATCACGACACAACACATAAATCTAATTTATGGCATCAACTAGGACTCAAATCCAAATTTAAGAAAAAGATCATTTCCTTATTTATGATAAATGATTATAAGTTGCACTTAACTATATGGAACATAATTACAATTATGTGTTTGTCACGGGTTCAACTATATCATTAGCTCAAGGAAATATTTAATAAACAAGTGACCAAAAGAACAAACCCACACAAACATGGTGACAACAACAATTGCAAGGTATACTTATATGGAACTTAGTATCTAAATCTAGTTAGAAGGGACATGATCTAAGTTATTGGCTTTAGTCAGTTACAATGGTATGTTGTTCTAGACATTGCAATAAATCAAATGATATATTAATCACCCCAAAACTTCCAAGAATGGGGGACTGTGTCAGAGTGAATCTATATCTAGCATTAAAATGGTGGGACTTTCTTTGTAATAGTTATGTCAGTCCTAAATTGAGTTCCAAGTTAGTAGCTTTAGTAGCTTTATGGAGCTATAGAGATTAGGTCTAGATGTCTTGTGTTAAGCCACTAAGAGTCTAGGATTGATAGGCTTAGGATGTAGGTTAGGTTTAGGGTAGTCTGAGGTATGTAGGGGTAGCCTAGGTTAGGTTAGGATGTTCAAACCTCCTAGGAGGAGAAAGAAGCATATGAAGAGGATGATGAACCTCAGGGTCACTGCATTCAGTATGTACTACATTGATTTAGGCTAGCAACAATGTTGGATAGAGAGACATACTTTGGGGATTGTGCCCACCGCCATGCATCCTTAACACTCGTGGAGTCAGCATAACTTTGTCTTCTTAAATTCAAATTTTCTAAAAAAAATCATTGATATCCACATTCATTAAGAAATATCATGATAGTCATAAATCAACCAAAAATCACCTTAAACTAGTCCTTAGCAAGATCTATTCCTTTGAGTGATGGGGTTCCTCCAATGTTTCTCCTTTCCATCCTGTGATTCATCACATGACTTAATTATATTTCAAAATAGTAATTACAGATGTAACAACCTCTACAAATTAATGACTAAAGACGAATACCTGAATGAGCTTCTCTTCGTTTCAAGAATAAATTATTCTCTACTGAATAGGACCAACCACGTGAAGGCAGAAGATATTTTGGCCCCTCCCCCCCTCTCACATCACTCTCATTTCCCCATACCCAATCTATCTAGATTTTACAACTATAATTAGAAATGACAGTAACATTAAATGTAAGAAAAAAACATTCATCGCCATGTGCTAAAACAAAAAACACGAAAGAAAATAACATTCATGACATGTAGGAAAACAAAATACATTACCTTGGACCATAAATATATTGGATTTATATTAATAATAAAATGTCTAATCATTTTTTTTCTTCTTCTTATTCTTCTTCTTGGTCTCCATGAAAGAACAAATTAAGTCATCATCACAATTTAACTGATCCCCCACAGTTATTGGGCCTTCTTGAAGTGTTGCATCATCAGTACTCAACACCTCATGCCATGATGAACTTCTAGTATTTAGGCATGGAGGTTGAGGATGTGCATGGGCATCCACTACTGAAACAACAAAATTTTTTTAAATGATATTGTTATTCACTATTCCTAGGGAAATTTAATTAATACAGATTTAGTTACAATGTTTTATACCTGGATTAGTTGGTGCAGTAGAAACAATAGTTGGTGGCCATATTGTTTTTTCTGCACTTGTTGATCTCTTCTCTCGATCGACATCTACACGCTCTACCATATGAAATAATATAAGTATTTAGTATAGAATATACCCTAAATATTAATACTCATTGAAAAATGGGAAAACGTTAAAAATGCACACATACCACCATGTAATGGTCCTTCGACAACAACGCTTGAATCAATATGGGGATCGGGATGTGGCTCATTGGTCGATACATCAGGATAATTGGTAGCATTGTTACTCTCTTGTGAAAGTGGAAAAGATACACATTATTTTACATTTTAAATGAATAAAAAATATATTTTACATTACAAGTAATCAATGAGTAAAAAATAATCGACACGTTTTTAATTTCATTTTATTTACCATGTCCTCCAGAGAGACACATGGTGATTTCCCCAAGTTTCTTCGTCGCTCCACCAGACCATCAAAACCTTGTGTGAACCCGACCTTTAGATCTTATTTTGTGGCTTGGTCGTTGAACAAATCCTCCTGCATTGAGAAATATCAAAATCATTAGTCACTAGCCGCAATGAATTACATATTTTGTGATTATGATAAAGAAAAAAGTAAAATGTTTAGGCACTTACAACCCATGCCTTCAATCTCCCATAACCACCTTGGCCCAGTTTATGTTGTCCGTGTTTTTCTTGTCTTGCCTTTGTTGCCTTGAAAGTGTCTTGGAGTCTATGCAATATTTTGAAATATGTTATATATTGATTGTTTTCCTCGTAAAGTAAACGAAATACCATCTTAGTAAATTGAAAACACCTCTTACCTTCTAGGGCCAGGTGGTTTCTTCCCTTGTGCTTTCATCACTAATTCTCTTTCATCGAGAATAATTTCTTTCCACTCCCTCTCGGGGACAACCAAAGGGCGTTTCCTCTTGGGGTCATGTACTAATTTATTCCTATATGCCTCTCTAACATGTTTCAAATGTTTTCCAGTCATTTTTAGGACTTCCAGCTTATTGAACAAGTCACCAAACTCGCCAACCAGTCTGGAGATAAGAAGGTTTTTCAGTTTGGAATTTTGTTGATTCCATCGTAGTCAAATGGTCAGCCCAAAAAGTTCTAATGCATAGTCATGCAAACTATTGTAGAACACATTATTTCCTATAAAAAATCATCATCATTAGTAATTTAAATCTCACTCATATGTGATTGTTTAAACAATTACATAACAAGAATCTCGATAAATACATATATTAAATACCTAGTAGTTGTACTATTTTTAGAGGAACCATGTCTTGGTCAACCAAAAATGATATCGTTGTTGTTCCTATGCTTTGGATATGTGTAGCACTAAGGTAACAATCAAAAAAAGAGTGATCAGTTCCATGATCATGTACACCACCTATAAAATCTAGTGTGTGTTGTGGGGGCATGGCATCACCCCTAGAAGGTATAGAATCGGTCTCAAGCAGGACACTTGGGGTGGAAAATAGCCTGGTGGCTACGTGGTCATGTGGGTTCATTGTTGCAATCCTGATGTTGCTACCAGGACCTTACCCTTCCCCTCTCATCGATCTCACAAAATTCTACAATGAGAAATATGTGTTAATTGCATATATCAAATTACAAAATTTAAAACCAAAAATTGATATTGTTAGATGACGTGACTTACCCCATAATTTGCTATCTTAATGTGTAATTTAGCTATCCTTTGGAAATCCTCAGCAGTTTCTGGTCCAACAATGACCAAATCCATGAATTCCCTATTGGCCTTTCTTGGGGACAATTCTATTGTCTGCAAGGGGTCTCTAGAATCAAATATCTCTTCATCGCTTATATATTCATCGTTTTTCATCGATGCGGTGCTAGGAACAGGACCTTTTCCCTCATCACCACTCTGCCATAATTTCAAGAAGAATGTTAGTACGTGCAACACATATTGAAAAAACAATATATGAAATAATGGAATATTGGAAAATATTATCAAATGAAACATTCACACATACAAATTAGAAAATATTTGGAAATGAAACATCGAGTAAAAATTAGCAAATGGAACATCATAAATAAAATAAAATTTCGTCACAAATGAGACATTCACAAATTAAGTAATCCCTTTTTAAGTTTGGCTATAATGGGTTTTGTAGCATAGCAAAAGAAGACGTTCTTGGGTCCACTTGATTCAGATTGTAATCAACTAACAACTCTTCGCCTGTCATTATTGTTTTCACAGCACATACAAATATCCTATTACCTTCACGCTCCTCAAAAATGAAATTGGGTTCCTTTATTTTCATCCCAGGCCTTGTATTGTTTATAAGACGTACAATATTCCCCGATGCCTTTGGCCTTCCATCAATATACATAGTCACTCCTTTATTTTTATTATTATCTTTCAGATGTATATAATTTGCGGCGAGTGCGTATCTTTGCATACTAGGCATATATTGGACCAGCCTCAACCATACTCCATAAGTGTAACATGGTCCAAAATACTTAAATAATTCAACTAATCCATCATATTTTACCTTTATGTCGTCCATGGAGAATAAACCAAGGCCAGGGATGGATGATAGATCAATGTGATACATCCTCTCATTAACACATAAGTTGGTGTCCAACTCTGCTAGTTCCTTGGGTACCCACTGTTTCAGTAGGTGTTTGTACCTCAAGGGAACATCGATGTCACCTATGCTCTCATCATCATAAGAGCATGATCCTCCTTCAGCAAGAAAGAATTACATGTGCCTACCAAACTTTCTTCTGACCTTTTCACCTCTAGTTGATTTTGCCTTGTAACATGTATTGGATATGTTTTCCCTTGTCCCTCTCAAAATTTCATCACTCGAGCTGGATGATAGGTCTGATAGATACATATTTGGTTGTACCTACACTCAATCAAGGGAGAAGGAAATGTTAGGTCAACAATATTCATATTATAGTATAGATAATGATAAACATTGAAAAGATAACTTGACATGTAAGACTTTTGCATATAGGGTTGGAGCTCAACCTCTGAGAAAACACAAAGTATTTCTTCACTCAGTATTTTGGGTAGGTGTTGGGCCAAGAGAACAAAATATATTAAATGTTACAGAAAAGAATCATGTTGGGTGGGAATTGAGCCAAAAGAATTAAATGAATTCTTCTAAGATTTGTAACCTAGACAAAGATTCTCTCTTGTTTCAATGTACTCCTTTGGTTGATTAGGAGGAATATCACTAAAGAAAGGGATATATACTTAGCTAACAATATGAGGCTTTCCTCATATAGTCCTTTCACAAAGTTGCAACCTAGCCAAAGATTCTCCCTTGTTTCAATGTAGTCCTTTGGTTGATTAGGAGGACTATCACTAAGGAAAGGGATATATACTTAGCTAACAATATGRGGCTTTCCTCATACACCCCACACACTATGAAAACCATTTCCAAGATTCCATAGCCTAAGGTAATGTTGGACAAGGAATTTGTGTAGGTATTTGCAAGCAAGCATGACCCAATGAAGGTGATTGTGATTATGTGGGAAGACAAAAGAAATAATTTAGAATTTCCCATCTAATTTGTATCCCACCTCTAATTTATGAGAACCCATGAAGGATTTCATCATGCTAGTGAGTAGGTTATATGGTGAAAATGATTTCTCTTATATGAAAAAGCATTGGGTTCCCTCGATACACCAAATGTTGAAGAAGGCGGTTGTAATATAGATGACTAGAAAAAATGATTGTTATATTTGAGTAGAACAAATGTAGAAAAATACCTTATAGAAGTTTTTCACAAGTGATAGTGTCTATTGTAACTCCATAGTGAGTCCATGCTTCTTTGTAAACAACAAGTTGCATTGCTCATTTTCTTGTTGGTTTTTCCCAAATCAAGTTTCCCATAGTACATATTGTCATTCCTTCTATTGGTGTGTTCATTTTACTAATATATGTTCTCTCTTATATTCTCATTTCATTTCAATATTTATAGTACATATTGATCATAAGAAAACAATGTATAAATGAGTATAATCTCATGGTATTTTGTAGTAGAATTTAAGATGTATTGTAGCAAAGTGTCCAATGTAATACCCATGATAGACTATAGTTTATATATCATATTGGTATCAGGGAAGTTTTGTATGGTGTTTCTATGAAATATTGTAGGATCTAAAAAATGATGGAAAGAAAGTAGTTCCAAACACTATTCATGGTGTATGGATATTGTATCATTCAAAAGGATGACCTAGAGGAGACATTCGCAAGAATGGAAGTGTGTGTCTTTGACATCTTCATAGTATGGAAATTTTAATGTCGTATCTATAGAGTAAGTTTTTGGTAATGTTGGACAAGGAATTTGTGTAGGTATTTGCAAGAAAGCATGACCTAATGAAGGTGATTGTAATTATGTGGGAAGACAGAAGAAATAATTTAGAATTTCCCATCTAATTTGTAGCCCACCTCTAATTTATGAGAACCCATGAGGGATTTCATCATGCTAGTGAGTAGGTTATATGGTGAAAAGGACTTCTCTTATATGCAGAAGCATTGGGTTCCCTCGATACACCAAATGTTGAAGAAGGCAGTTGCAAGTCAAGAAATATAAACATGGTTGCCAATATATATGAAGAGAACTTAAATGAACAATCCATTTAGTTTCACATAGCTAAATTTATATTGAATGCAATCTACACTATACTTTCTTTCCTAAACATGTGTGACATGTGATATATTTATCTTCCTCCTCTTTCAATGAGTTATCAAAAGTTGTGGAGATATGGTATTTGGATCATTACAAACATTTTTGCAAGGTGTTCTTAGCTCCTATTTATGTTCTCCTATTTTATAAACCATGCCCAATATTCTTTAAGGGAAAATTAGTTCTATTAGGGTTGATCAACAGTTGGTACATAGAAGGAGATGACAATTATATTGAAATCTATAAGTGAACCTCATCTTTTCATATATTTCTTAATCACATCCTAGGTAGATTAGTAATCATGGATGAATCTTACCAAATCGTCGAATTTGGATACTATACAGAATTAAAGGAACACAAGAAATGCATGTTTTCAACATACCCTCTCACCATTAGAGATTTTATTATGAAATATTTCTTTGCAATCTTGGTAAAACATGACTAGATTGAATTCTACATATTGCATCTCAATATTTTTAAATTCCATGACCTACTGGACAATATTTTTTACCACTTCAAGCATTAACGCTTAGGTTGGACATATTGCCACTAAGAATGCCCATAAGAAGAGTGACGATGAGATAATATAATAAGGGGGGCATACTCAGATTATGGGCTATATTATGGAAGCTTATTACTCTAGCATGCTTCCTATAGATTAGCACAAACTAGGTAGGATCTATTCCACATACTAGGATCTCTTCTAGACAAGTGGTTCAGGGATTCCTATCCTCATTCTTATATTGAGGGCTCCTTATTCTCATGTAGAAGAGGGATTAAGAAAAATACTAAACCCTAAACTCTATATCAGGAATTCAGAAGATATCATAATAAGAATGCCCATAAGAAGAAGAAGCAGAGTAGGAAGGAGAGAGGGAATAAATCGCTATGCTTGGGAGGTAAATGAGAAATCACTATGCTTGGGAGGTAAATGAGCATGATAATATACCAATACGACTCATACACAATGTTTCACTTTGGAAGGGGAAGGAGAAAATTGGAATAACATATTCAACGATTCATTTTGGATGAAAAGGAAGTCAAACAAAAAAATTAAAAACAAATGCAGATTCAACACGACACTAAATCACTATCCTGCGAGGTGTGAGATCAATAGTTGAATATGAAGCAAAACTAGGGTTTAGAGACTATTTTTACATACCATGGTTTTTTCCGCAGAAGTCTGTGGAATTGAAATTTAGCCCATGCACCTCTCCCTCCTTCTCTTGTGCTCCTCTCCCTCCTTCTCCCCTGCTACCCTCCACTCTATGTGCATGCATGCAACTATTCATGCCAGTCCAAAAATATGAGCGTGCAATTTTGGTTTTGGTTTGTTTTTAATGTTGTTTTTGTTTTTTGTTTTGGTTTTTATATAATTTATATATTATATAATATATATAATTTATAAATTATATATATATATATATATATATATTATCATTGAAAAAGGATTTGCATAATTTGTTTAACATAAAGAATAGGTAAATCTTTGGTTACTTTTAACAAAGGTTTTTTTAATCAGAACACAAAAAGTCATGATGCTAGGGTTTGGAGGAGCTACAATGACAAGAAAGTCAAAGAAAAGCTGCCATGAGTGTGCATGGGGGAATGGATTTGGCTCCCCCCCTCCATTCTCTATTGATGATTCTTTCAGGAAGCTCATCAATAACCAAGGTAAGACAATTCCCCCCCTGAAGTCCCTAAATTCATCAAGAAATTAGATGTTATCCCGAAAACAACATTGCCAGAAGAAAAACCCATCAAGATTTCCCTGGCATTAGTAGAAAGAGGATTAGTAGGCCAGTTTATGGGGCTATGGCCATCGACAAAAACTACATATGATTGGATCCAGAGGAACTGGAGGCCCCAACTTCAACATAGTGTAACCTGCTATCTAGTGGCAAGGGGCTTCTTCGTTTTTGAATTCATATCAAAAGAAGGAACTAGAGGCCCCAACTTCAACACAGCATAACCTGCTATCCAGTGGAAAGGGAAATTCTTTGTTTTTGAATTTAGGGTTCCATCATACCCACCAACTAAAAGTTTGCATGTATCTGTACAAAAAAAAAAAGAAACAACTTCAAAATTGGCATTGTGCTTGGATCACCCCTCATCACTATGCTTCTACTCTCTACATATCTCTCTAAGTTTATATTCATTAAAATGTGTAATGGCATCTTTGTCATGATACCCTACTTCATTTTCCATTGTACTCCATATCTTATTTTCCCTCTCTATGTATATCTCTCCTATAGATTTCCATGATGGAGTGGAGTGTAGGAGAAGGGGGAACTTGAACCTTAGGCCAATCCAATTTATCTTAATATTATTTATAATTTCTACATATAGCTATGATTTATATAGGGTAGATTTTAGACCATGTGGGAAGTGAGGCTCTTCTCTCTTGAGTGCAGGGGTTAACTTCTCCCTCCTATTTTAGTATAATTGTAACACCCTATCCCTAGAGTTCTTCATGGTGATTTAGTATTGCATGATGGATTCCTTCTACTTCTCCTCTAGAATTAGAATAAATTCTACATCTTAATCCATTTGGGCGTAGTTTCTAAATAGATATTTAGGCTTAGTTTTTTTATCCCTTACCCACAAGATAATGTTGATCTCCTCTTCTCTGTATATTTGGGATTGCATGGGGATACATAAGGGTTGGGAGACCACTTCAATGGATCAGGAAAAACATAATTGTTTGGGTAGAATTCACACATCAATTTTTTCTACAATTTGTTTCTACTTATCATGGCATTTGGGATAAATTTTAGTAAAGTCTCTTTGGTAATCCATTTGGAAGGGCACATATCCATCAAATTTTTGCAGTCAAAACTTATGTAGAGGGATATTGACATGAAAACATCTCTTCTACAATTTATGTAGCCTTAGAAATGGAGCTATCAAAGATCACAATATTTTCAACTCTTGTTTCGGTTTCATGTTTCTGCCTCTCTTATAACACTCTTGAGGTTAAATTTTGATTCTTCGATTGCTTGATCATATCCATATGTTGCAATTTTAAAATATGATATTTTTCTCATAGATTGGAAATTACTTTCTCACGTTATGCTAATGGGCTAATGGGATAACTACTTCTATATTGTATTCATATATATTTCTTCACCTCATGATTTATACCTTCACTTCCTTGAGTATATATAGTAAGTCATATGTACTAGTCTCAACAATTCCCATACTAGTAGGATCTTAGGTATCTTCCATGCTTGGTGTAGGGCTAGGTGAATGAGTTCTTTCTTTCTTGGCTACATGGGAGCTTGTCCTAGATCTTGGATTATTTATTTTTATATTTCTTACCACTATTGTTCTTTTTTTGTCCATAGGATGGGGGTTTATATGGGATGATCCCCCTATATCCAATAATGTGGTAGCAATATCTTCAATTATATCCTTAATTTCTATACATTGAGTCACATGTTCTCCCTGATCTATTCTCTTCACTATTGTTCTCTTTTTTTTAGTGCTAGTTACAACCTTGTCCACACTCATTTTTCTTTCTTATCTCTAATGTAGGGTGTGTTTCCACATCTCTAATAATTTATAGGGTCGTAAACTATTCATCACTCAGTAATAGGATTCTATATCATGAAACCGTGTGTGGGTGTCTTTATAATTGATCACAAATGAGTAGTTTTACAATCTCATGATGGGATTAGGCTAATGGTTTCCCTCCTTGTATTTTGTATCATCTCTTTGAGGCACTAGAGAAAAATGTGGAACACTTATATGTTTTCTTTACATATAAAATGTGAGTAATACCTTGATTTATATAATAATATGATGGACCCCTAGATTACCATTTTTTCCCCATCCTGTTGCCATGTATTATTAATGTATTTTCCTCAAAGACCTACGACTTTCCTAAGAACTCTTGTTTTAATTGACTAGGTGATAACAAGTGTAAAAATTACATTCTATAAATTGTGAACATATGATATGATGGAAAACACTTAGGAGACTTAATCGATCAGGTGTCATTCATGTATACCCACTGTCACATGTCATGGAACCTACCACTGATGATGCCCCAAGTTACTGCAAATGTCTCTAAATCCACTTCCCAAAATAATGAGTTGAATTTTATAAGAAGATATTCTCTAAAAGAAAGGCATTGAGTTACGTATCATCAATTGGTGCGAAATAAGATTAGGAACATGAATTGAGGTCTTGGACAATAAGTTTGAGAGAAAAAACCTTTGAGTAATACTTGGCACTGGGAAGGTTGATATGGATGGTAAAGATATTTGAGAAATGTCCAATGCAAGCTAAAAACATTCCTTTAACATAAGCATGACATAATGATGACCTGGGAAACAATAGACGCCAAAAGGGACCAATTATATACACCAATAATTTAAGAGACATTGAAGGGTGTTCCATAAAGACTAGAATAATAACGAATCATAGAAGTGAAAACTCAAAATCATGGTGTTATCTCCTAAAATAAACTTTTCATTTTATTTTATTTTTCGGTGATAGCATATTCATGAATAAGTGTCATTTTTAATTTTTTGTTGTTTATGGTCTCCAAGCAAAGGGAATAAGTGAGATATTCCAAAATAAATCGATTTTTTGTTTATTGCTTTCAAAAATCAAAGAAAATGTTTTTCGGTGGCTAACCATTGTTTTGAAGTTGAGAAGGAGCCACTGAAAAGTCAAGCTTCCGGTGGAAAATGCGACTTTTGGAAACAAGAAGGAGCCATAGAAAAGTCAAGCTTCCAGCAGAAAATGTGACTTTTGGAAACAAGAAGGAGACACTGAAAGTACAAAAGTGGTTTTGGGCACCGCCTCTTAAGGAGTTTGAAAGAGAAAAGGAATTACACATGTCATAAAGGGAGGATGATCGTTTTTATGGGAGATTGGCATGCTTACATGAACTTATCACCGGTTATGGAATAATCATTCTGAATTCAATTTTGTAGCCTATGTGAAGGTGTTATGTCCTCTCAGTCATGATATAGGAGCATCGCTAATGTCAAGCGAGCGTGGGGCAAGTGCCAACACATTTTTGACACATGATAAATTGTTTAAAAACTTTTGAAGTTAATGCACCAATCTTAAATGAGATAATTAAGAAGGAGCGCACGTGTACTATTGTAAAGGACCTTGAGCGATCCGCTCTCATCCATAGTAGGTAGAAGGAATTTATGATAATTAATGCAAGTACATGGAAATTAATGCATAGATTAGACAGTTTTAGAATGGAAGAGGGAAACATGATATAGACACCCTCATTGTGTAATTGTAAGATAGAAGAAGGATGCCAATTGAGAGCATAATAGTGAAGAACATTACCAAGAGGAGAGCATACAGAGCTGGAACAAAGAACTGTGTTTGAAAAATACCCATGTACAGAGATTTGAGTTAATAGAAGAAGTCTTAATTCAGATTCATGGCATTGTATTTGGTTCTTGTATGTGTATGATGAATGGTATGTTCATGGTTTTACTCTTTCTGTTATACATTTGTTTTCTATGTTGTGTATGAATGATTTCAGGATTATGTTTGAAGTCTGGGATAGAAAGAGTTAGGAAATGAGGTTCAATTGTTTCTCTATCTAAGCGAGAGTTCCTGTAAGAAGTGCAATTGAATTTTCCACAAGGAGTGTGTTGACAAAAGGGTTCATAGGTTTTGTCTCTGAAAGCTAAAATAGGTTATCTTTTGTTCTCATTCCCTCAAGGGTGTAGTTAGGCACAGGAGTCGTGCAAGGTGTGCATAGACCAAGCTTGAATCCAGGGGTTGAAACCTGAGAAACTATTGAAGGACTGTTGCTGCCAGGAGTGCATGGAGTCGAAGGTGTTCAACACTAAAGTGGTTGAAGGTTTGCTGCAAGGACTACATTCAGGAGTTCATGAAAGACTTGAAGTCATGGAAAACCTCATAAGGATTCAAACCTTCGATTTGTCGAAGGGAAGAGATGAATGGTCAAAATTCTTCGTAGAGAATTTACGAAATCCCTCCATCCATCCGATCTGACAAAGAAGCAAGGAGGTTACGACTATTTCCAAGTTTCAAGCTCAGGAGACCGTGAGCCGTTGGATCCACACTTAGATACCCTTCAGTCATGGGATCTGATAGGAGTTGCACGAGGGTTAAACTCTTGCAAGAAGAGTGAAGGTCCTGAAAGACGTCAGGATATCGAGACTTCGGAATTCGGGGTATCGGAAGTCTCGAGGACAGGAGATCGGGTCACTTCATAGTGAAAACCTCGATCTTGATCTGGATCTTCCATCTGTTGAGACACGTGGTGGAGATCAAGAACCTGTCGGTATTTTGGCCACCGGGGTTTTGAGTTGACAGAGGAACTGCGACATCGGGGAATCGCAAATCATGAAATATTGAGACTGAATCATGGTCGTCCATCAGTTGGGATACATGGTGGAGATCAGGAGCCATCGACATATCGAGATTTGGCATTTCATGAATCATGAAGACAAGACGCCCATAGCATTTGATTTCGCAAAATCGCGAAATGACTGAGGATTGTCCATCGTAGGAGGATGCGTGGAGACGATCAAGAGTCCATCGACATTTCAGGATTTGGTGTTTCGTGAATCCTGAAGACTAGAAGCACGCACATTTCAGAATCGTGAAGTCTGAAACCCCGACAAGGAGGAAAGTTCCATTGTGGGAATAGTGACATCATTTCATCATATAGGAGGTCGGGAATCAGAACTTCAGGAGTTCTGAGGGAAATAACCCATAAGCATTTGATTTTTTGAGATTGCGAAGCGACGAGGACCGTCCATATTGAGGGGGACATTTGGCAACAATATAGGAGTTCGTGGAAAATCCCGAAAGGCAAGGTCATTTCGGCACTTCGGGAATCGTCATTTCAGGATTCGAGAGACTAAGAGGTCGGGCGCTTGAGTCATGAAAAACTGAAAGGGATTGTGGTCATATAAGGGGAGTTCATGTGGACCCAAGGTATAGTTTAGGGGGCTAGTTGAATTTTAAATACGTTTTGGCAAATCGGCATATCGAAGATCGAGGGAACAAGAAGACTGGAGTTCTCGACAACGGGAATCACGAAACCCTAAAACGCAAAATTTCAGTTGGGAAGAGATCAGGTATGCGTAGAAGCCATGACAAGGGAAAAGGAAGGACCTGTGAGTCGATTTTTTAACAGAGATTCGAGTGAGGAATCGAAAGAGCCACTTCGGCTCAAAGGTGAAATTAGAACGATCCATTAAGACCGGGAGGTCAGCGCAGAGACTGTGGCCGAGGCAGGGGAACAGTGTGTGGTACCATTTGGTATCAAAGCCCAGAAAGGTTTCTTTGTTTTCTGTAGTAGGGAAAAGGAGTATTCACCATGCCGCCAAGAAGAAGGGACAGGCAAACCCCTGATCTTCCAGAGGATATGGAAATACCAAGAAGAAGAGGTAGGCAAATGCATGACCCAGCCATGGCAAGAGAAATGCGTGATTTACGCGCCAGACTTGAGGACATGGTTACAACACAGAGGTGCACAGTCGGTGCTGGGGATTTTAGTGATTCTGAAAGTGAAAATGAAGTTGAACATGAAGAAGAAGAAATTTCAGCGGAAGATGCCACAAATGAACGCTTAATTAGAGCTGTTGCAAGGATGGGTGCTAGGGAAAAAATGGAAATCCCAGTTTATGAGGGAAACCTGGATGATGAAGAGATTCTAGACTAAATTAGAGCTCTGGACACTTATTTTGACTATGAATAGGTCGAGGAAGACAAGAAGGTCAGACATGTTGTCACAATATTGAAAGGACATGAAACCTTGTGGTGGGATGAACTACAAGCTAACAGACGCTGCAAAGGCAAGCAGAAAATCAAGAGTTGGGATAGGATGATTGCGAAGATGAAGGAAAAATTCATTCCTAGGGATTACCAGATTACTCTGTTTCGAAGAATGCAAAATTTGAGACTGAAGCTAATGACAGTGAAGGAATATACTGAAGAATTCTATAAGATGAACATCAGGGTAGGTCATCGAGAAAGCGATGATGAAAAGGTTGCCAGGTACATGAATGGCCTCAGATATGAAATTCAGGATGAGATGAGCATGATGACCATCCAAACAGTGGAAGATGCTTATTAGATGGCTTTAAAAGCTGAAGAGAAGCTGAGCCAAAAACAAGGTCAGAGAGGCCGAGGCAGAAGTCAAGCCAGAGGAAAATCAGTTGCCTAGGATAAAATTCAAAAACCCGAGGACTGAAAGAAACCTCGGACTCGAACTAAGAGAGGTGGAAGTTCACAGCGAGGGAAATATGCTAAATAGAGAGGGCAACATACCGAACAAAGAGGATATTATGCTGACAATAATATTTTTCCTCCTACTAGAGGTAGAGGAAGAGGAAGAGGTGGAGTAGTAAAATGCTTCACATGTGGAAAGAATGGACACAAATATTATGAATGTCCAGATAAGAAGAAAGAAGGTGGTGAGGCTCACATTTCCGAAGCACAGAGGTGGAATGTTTTTGTTTTTATATTATTTATATATAATATAATTTATAAATTATATATATATATATATATATATATATATATATTATCATTGAAAAAGGATTTGCATAATTTGTTTAACATAAAGAACAGGTAAATCTTTGGTTATTTTTAACAAAGGTTGTTTTAATCAGAACACAAAAAGTCATGATGCAAGGGTTTGGAGGAGCTACAACGACAAGAAAGTCCAAGCAAAGATGACATGAGTGTGCATGGGGGCAGGGATTCGGCTCCCCCCCCTCCATTCTCTATTGATGATGCTTTCAGGAAGCTCATCAATAACCAAGGTAAGAAAATTCCCCCCCTGAAGTCCCAACATTCATCAAGAAATTAGATGTTATCCTGGAAATAGCATTGCCAGAGGAAAAACCCATCAAGATTGCCTTGGCATTAGCAGAAACAAGGTTAATAGGCCAGTTTATGGGGTTATGGCCATCGAAAAAAAATACAGATGATTTGATCCAGAGGAACTGGAGGCCCCAACTTCAACACAGTGTAACCTGCTATCCAGTGGCAAGGGGCTTCTTCATTTTTGAATTCATATCGAAAGAAGGAAATAGAGGCCCCAACTTCAACACAGCATAACCTGTTATCCAGTGGCAAGGGAAATTCTTCATTTTTGAATCTAGGTGTCCATCATACCCACCAACTGAAAGTTTGCATGTATCTGTACAAAAAAAAAGAAACAACTTCAAAATTGGTATTGTGCTTGGATCGCCCCTCATCACCATGCTTCTATTCTCTACATATCTCTCTAAGGTTATATTCATTAAAATGTGTAATGGCATCTTTGTCATGATACCCTACTTCATTTTCCATTGTACTCCATATCTTATTTTCCCTCTCTATGTATATCTCTCCTATAGATTTCCATGATGGAGTGGAGTGTAGGAGAAGAGGGAACTTGAACCTTAGGGCAATCCAATTTATCTTAATATTATTTATAATTTCCACATATAGCTATGATATATATAGGGTAGATTTTAGACCATGTGGGAAGTGAGGCTCTTTTCTCTTGAGTGCAGGGGTTAACTTCTCCCTCCTATTTTAGTATAATTGTAACACCCTATCCCTAGAGTTCTTCATGGTGCTTTAGTATTGCATTATGGATTCCTTCTACTTCTCCTCTAGAATTAGAATAAATTCTACATCTTAATCCATGTGGGCGTAGTTTCTCAATAGATCTTTAGGCTTAGTTTTTTTATCCCTTACCCACAAGATAATGTTGATCTCCTCTTCTCTGTATATTTGGGATTGCATGGGGATACATAAGGGTTGGGAGACCACTTCAATGGATCAGGAAAAACATAATTGTTTGGGTAGAATTCACACATCAATTTTTTCTACAATTTGTTTCTACTTATCATGGCATTTGGGATAAATTTTAGTAAAGTCTCTTTGGTAATCCATTTGGAAGGGCACATATCCATCAAATTTTGCAGTCAAAACTTATGTAGAGGGATATTGACATGACAACATCTCTTCTACAATTTATGTAGCCTTAGAAATGGAGCTATCAAAGATCACAATATTTTCAACTCTTGTTTCAGTTTCATGTTTCTGCCTCTCTTATAAAATTCTTGAGGTTAAATTTTGATTCTTCGATTGCTTGATCATATCCATATGTTGCAATTTTAAAATATGATATTTTTCTCATAGATTGGAAATTACTTTCTCACGCTATGCTAATGGAATAACTACTTCTATATTATATTCATCTATATTTCTTCACCTCATGATTTATACCTTCACTTCCTTGAGTATATATAGTAAGTCATATGTACTTGTCCCAACAATTCACATACTAGTAGGATCTTAGGTATCTTCCATGCTTGGTGTAGGGCTAGGTGAATCAGTACTTTCTTTCTTGGCTACACGGGCTCTTGTCCTAGATCTTGGATTATTTATTTTTATATTTCTTACCACTATTGTTCTTTTTTGGTCCAAAGGATGGGGGTTTATATGGGATGATCCCCCTATATCCAATAATGTGGTAGAAATATCTTCAATTATATCCTTAATTTCTATACATTGAGTCACATGATCTCCCTGGTCTATTCTCTTCACTATTGTTCTCTTGTTTTTAGTGCTAGTTCCAACCTTGTCCACACTCATTTTTCTTTTTTATCTCTAATGTAGGGTGTGTTTCCACATCTCTAATAATTTATAGGGTCGCAAACTATTCATCACTCAATAATAGGATTCTATATCATGAAACCGTGTGTGGCTGTCTTTATAATTGATCACAAATGAGTAGTTTTACAATCCCATGATGGGATTAGGCTAATGGTTTCCCTCCTTGTATTTTGTATCATCTCTTTGAGGAACTAGAGAAAAATGTGGAACACTTATATGTTTTCTTTACATATAAAATGTGAGTAATACCTTGATTTATATAATAATATGATGGATCCCTAGATTACTATTTTTTCCCCATCCTATTTCCATGTATTATTAATGTATTTTCCTCAAAGACCTAAGACTTTCCTAAGAACTCTTGTTTTAATTGACTAGGTGATAACAAGTGTAAAAATTACATTCTATAAATTGTGAACATATGATATGATGGAAAACACTTAGGAGACTTAATCGATCAGGTGTCATTCATGTATACCCACTATCACATGTCATGGAACCTACCACTGATGATTCCCCAAGTTACTGCAAATGTCTCTAAATCCACTTCCCAAAATAATGAGCTGAATTTTATAAGAAGATATTCTCTAAAAGAAATGCATTGAGTTATCTATCATCAATTGGTGCGAAATAAGATTAGGAACATGAATTGAGGTCTTGGACAATAAATTTGAGAGAAAAAACCATTGAGTACAACTTGGCACTGGGAAGGTTGATATGGATGGTAAAGATATTTGAGAAATGTCCAATGCAAGCTAAAAACTTTAAGTTAACATAAGCATGACATAATGATGACCTGGGTAACAATCGACACCAAAAGGGACCAATTATATACACCAATAATTTAGGAGACATTGAAGGGTGTTCCATAAAGACTAGAATAATAACGAATCATAGAAGTGAAAACTCAAAATCATGGTGTTATCTCCTAAAATAAACTTGTCATTTTATTTGATTTTTAGGTGATAGCATATTCATGAATAAGTGTCATTTTTATTTTTTTGTGGTTTATGGTCTCCAAGAAAAGGGAATAAGTGATAAATTCCAAAATAAATCGATTTGTTGTTTATTGCTTTCAAAAATCAAAGAAATTTTTTTTCGGTGGCTGACCATTGTTTTGAAGTTGAGAAGGAGCCACTGAAAAGTCAAGCTTCCAGTGGAAAATGAGACTTTTGGAAACAAGAAGGAGCCACCGAAAAGTCAAGCTTCTATCGGCAAATGCGACTTTTGGAAACAAGAAGGAGCCACTGAAAGTGCAGTAGTGGTTTTGGGCACCGCCTCTTAAGGAGTTTGAAAGACAAAAGGAATTACACATGTCATAAAGGGAGGATGGTCATTTTTATGGGATATTTCCGTGCTTACATGACCTTATCATGGGTTATGGAATAATCATTATGAATTCAATTTTGCAGCCTGTGTGAAGGTGTTATGTCCTATCAGTCATGATGCAGGAGCATCACCAACATCAAGCGAGCGTGGGGCAAGTGCCAACACATTTTGGACACATGATAAATTGTTTAAAAACTTTTGAAGTTAATGTGCCAATCTTAAATGAGATAATTAAGAAGGAGTGCACTTGTAATATTGTAAAGGACCTTGAGCGATCCGCTCTCGTCCATAGTAGGTAGAAGGCATTTATCGTAGTTAATGCAAGTAGATGGAAATTAATGCATAGATTAGACAGTTTTAGAATGGAAGAGGGAAACAGGATATAGACACCCTCATTGTGTAATTGTAAGATAGAAGAAGGATGCCAATTGAGAACATAATACTGAAGATCATTACCAAGAGTAGAGCATATAGAGCTGGAATAGATAACTGTGTTTGAAAAATACCCATGTATAGAGATTTGAGTTAATAGAAGAAGTGTTAATTCAAATTCATGGCATTGCATTTGGTTCTTGTATGTGTATGATGAATGGTATGCTCATGGTTTTACTCTTTCTGTTATACATTTGCTTTCTATGTTGTGTATGGATGATTTCAGGATTATGTTTTAAGTCTGGGAGAGAAAGAGTTAGGAAATGAGTTTCAATTGTTTCTCTATTTGAGCGAGAGTTCCTGTAAGGAGTGCAGTTGAATTGTCTGCAAGGAGTGCGTTGACAAAAGGGTTCATAGGTTTTGTCTCTGAAAGCTCAGATATGTTAGCTTTTGTTCTCATTCCATCAAGGGTGAAGTTAGGCACAGGAGTCGTGCAAGGTGTGCACTGACCAAGCTTGAAACCAGTGGTTGAAACCTGAGAAATTATTGAAGGACTGTTGCTGCCAGGAGTGCACGGAGTCGAAGGTGTTCAACACTAAAGTGGTTGAAGGTTTGCCGCAAGGAGTGCATGCAAGAGTTATTGAAAGAATTGAAGTCGTGGAAAACCTTAGAAGGATTCGAACCTGCAAAGTCATCGAAGGGAAGAGACGAATGGTCAAAATTATTTGTAGAGAATTTACGAAATCCCGTCAGCCATTTGATTTGACAGAGAAGCAAGGAGGTTACGACTATTTCCAATTTTCAAGCTAAGGAGACCATGAGCCATCATATCCGCACTTAGATACCTATCAGTCATGGGATCTGACAGTATTTACACGAGGGTTAAACTCTTGCAAGTAGAGTGAAGGTCCCGAAAGACGTCGGGATATCAGGACTTCAGAATTCAGGGTATCGGAAGTCTCGAGGACAGGAGATCGGGTCACTTCATAGTGAAAACCTTGATCTTGATCTGGACCATCCATCTATTGAGACACGTGGTAGAGATCAAGAACCCGTCGGTATTTCCACCACCAGGGTTTTCAGTTGACAGAGAAACTGCAACATCGGGGAATCGCAAGCCGTGAAATCCTGAGACTACATTATGGTCGTCCATCAGTTGGGATATGTGGCGGAGATTGGGAGCCATTGGCATTTCGGGATTCAGCATTTCACGAATCCTGAAGACAAGACACCTGTAGCATTTGATTTCGCGAAATCGAAAAATGACTGAGGAATGTCCATCATAGGAGGATGTGTGGTGACGATCAAGAGTCCATCAAAATTTCAGGATTCGACGTTTCATGAATCCTGAAGACTAGAAGCACACACATTTCAGAACTACGAAGTCCAAAACCCCGACAAGGAGGAAATTTCCATTGTGGGGTTAGTGACGTCATTTCATCATATAGGAGGTCAGGAATAGGAACTTTGGGAGTTCCGAGGGAAAGAACCCATAAGCATTTGATTTCCCGAGATTGTGAAGCGACGAGGACCATCCATCTTGAGGGGGACACATGGAAACAATCTAGGAGTTCGAGGAAAATCCCGAAAGGCAAGGTCATTTCGGCACTTCGGGAATTGCCATTTCGGGAGTAGAGAGATGAAGAGGTCGGGCACTTGAGTCGCGAAAACCCGAAAGGGATTGCGGTCATATAAGGGGAGGTCATGTGGACCCAAGGTATAGTCCAGGGGGATAGTTGAAGTTAAAAGACATTTTAGAAAATCGGCATATTGGAGATTGGGGGAACAAGAAGACTGGGGTTCTCGACAATGGGAATTGCAAAACCCCAAAACCTGAAATTTCAGTCGGGAATAGATCAGGTATGCACAGAAGCTGTGACAAGGGTATAGGAAGGACCTGTGAGTCGGGTTTTTAATAGAGATTCTAGTTAGAAATCGAAAGAGCCACTTTGGCTCAAAGGTGAAATTATAACAATCCGTTAAGACCAGGAGATCAACGCAGAGACTGTGGCTGAGACAAGGGCACAATGGGCGCTACCATTTGGTATCAGATCCCAGAAAGGTTTCATTGTTTTCTGTAGTAGGGAAAAGGAAGATTCACCATGCCGCCAAGAAGAAGGGACAGGAAAACACCCGATCTGTCAGATGAGAGGGAAATACCAAGAAGAAGAGGTAGGTAGATGCCTGACTCAGCCATGGAAAGACAAATGCATGATTTACGCTCCAGACTCGAGGACATGGAGGCATCACAGAGGTGCACAGTCAATGCTGGGGATCTTAGTGATTCCGAAAGTGAAAATGAAGTTGAACATGAAGAAGAAGAAAATTCAACGGAAGATGCCGTAGATGAATGCTTGATTAGAGTTGTCGCAAGGATGGGTGCCAAGGAAAAAATGGGCATCCTAGTTTATGAGGGAAACCTGGATGTTGAAGATATTCTAGACTAGATTAGAGCTCTGGAAACTTATTTTGACTATGAATATGTCGAGGAAGACAAGAAGGTCAGACATGCTGTCACAAGATTGAAAGGACATGCAGCCTTGTGGTGGGATGAACTACAAGCTGATAGACACTGCAAAGGAAAGTAGAAAATCAAGAGTTGGGATAGGATGATTGTGAAGATGAAGGAAAAATTCATTCCTAGGGATTACTAGATTACTATGTTTCAAAGAATGCAAAATTTGAGATAGAAGTTGATGAAAGTGAAGGAATATACTGAAGAATTCTACAAGCTGAACATCAGGGCAGGTCATCGAGAAAGCGATGATGAAAAGGTTGCTAGGTACATGAATGGCCTGATATATGACATTCAGGATGAGATGAGCATGACCATCCAAACAGTGGAATATGCTTATCAGATGGCTTTAAAATCTAAAGAGAAGATGAGCCAAAAACAAGGTCAGAGAGGCCGAGGCAGAAGTCAAGCCAGATGAAAATCAGTTGCACAGGATAAAATTCAAAAACCCAGGGAGGACTGGAAGAAACCTCAGACTCGAACTAAGAGAGGTGGAAGATCATAGCGAGGGAAATATGCTGAACAGAGAGGGCGACATACCAAACAGAGAGGATATTATGGTGATAATAATATTTTTCCTCCTACTAGAGGTAGAGGAAGAGGAAGAGGTGGAGTAATAAAATGCTTCACATGTGGAACAAATGGACACAAATATTATGAATGTCCAGATAAGAAGAAAGAAGGTGGCGAGGCTCACATTTCCGAAGCACAGAGGCATAATGTTTTGGTTTTTATATTATTTATATATAATATAATTTATATATTATATAATATATATAATTTATAAATTATATATATATAATATAATATATAATATATTATATATATAATAAATTATATATATATATATATATATATATATATATATATATATATATATATATTATAATTGAAAAAGGATTTGCATAATTTGTTTAACATAAACAACAGGTAAATCTTTGGTTATTTTTAACAAAGGTTGTTTTAATCAAAACAAAAAAACTCATGATGCTAGGGTTTGGAGGAGCTACAACGACAAGAAACTCCAAGCAAAGCTACCATGAGTGTGCATGGGGGCATGGATTCGGCTCCTCCCCCCTACATTCTCTATTGATGATGATTTCGGGAAGCTCATCAATAACCAAGGTAATAAAATTCCCCCCCTAAAGTCCCAAAATTCATCAAGAAATTAGATGTTATCCCGGAAATAGCATGGCCAGAGGACAAACCCATCAAGATCGCCCTAGCATTTTTTCCCCATCCTATTGCCATGTATTATTAATGTATTTTCCTCAAAGACCTACGACTTTCCTAAGAACTCTTGTTTTAATTGACTAGGTGATAACAAGTGTAAAAATTACATTCTATAAATTGTGAACATATGATATGATGGAAAACACTTAGGAGACTTAATCGATCAGGTGTCATTCATGTATACCCACTGTCACATGTCATGGAACCTACCACTGATGAATCCCCAAGTTACTGCAAATGTCTCTAAATCCACTTCCCAAAATAATGAGTTGAATTTTATAGGAAGATATTCTCTAAAAGAAAGGCATTGAGTTATCTATCATCAATTGGTGCGAAATAAGATTAGGAACATGAATTGAGGTCTTGGACAATAAATT
>ML823843.1:56363-68654 GCA_009831015.1 Picea engelmannii
ACTTCCCAAAATAATGAGTTGAATTTTATAGGAAGATATTCTCTAAAAGAAAGGCATTGAGTTATCTATCATCAATTGGTGCGAAATAAGATTAGGAACATGAATTGAGGTCTTGGACAATAAATTTGAGAGAAAAAACCATTAAGTACACCTTGGCACTGGGAAGGTTGATATGGATGGTAAAGATATTTGAGAAATGTCCAATGCAAGCTAAAAACTTTCCTTTAACATAAGCATGACATAATGATGACCTGGGAAACAATCGACACCAAAAGGGACCAATTATATACACCAATAATTTAAGAGACATTGAAGGGTGTTCCATAAAGACTAGAATAATAACGAATCATAGAAGTGAAAACTCAAAATCATGGTGTTATCTCCTAAAATAAACTTGTCATTTTATTTGATTTTTAGGTGATAGCATATTCATGAATAAGTGTCATTTTTATTTTTTTGTGGTTATGGTCTCCAAGAAAAGGGAATAAGTGAGAAATTCCAAAATAAATTGATTTGTTGTTTATTGCTTTCAAAAATCAAAGAAAATGTTTTTCGGCGGCTAACCATTGTTTTGAATTTGAGAAGGAGCCACTGAAAAGTCAAGCTTCTGGTGGAAAATGCGACTTTTGGAAACAAGAAGGAGCCACTGAAAAGTCAAGCTTCCAGCGGAAAATGTGACTTTTGGAAACAAGAAGGAGCCACTGAAAGTGCAGGAGTGGTTTTGGGCACCGCCTCTTAAGGAGTTTGGAAGAGAAAAGGAATTACACATGTCATAAAGGGAGGATGATTGTTTTTATGGGAGATTCGTATGCTTACATTACCTTATCACCGGTTATGGAATAATCATTCTGAATTCAGTTTTGCAGCATGTGTGAAGGTGTTATGTCCTATCAGTCATGATGCAGAAGCATCGCCAACATCAAGCAAACGTGGAGCAAGTGCCAACACATTTTGGACACATGATAAATTGTTTAAAAACTTTTGAAGTTAATGCGCCAATCTTAAATGATATAATTAAGAAGGAGCGCACTTGTAATATTGTAAAGGACCTTGAGCGATCTGCTGTCGTCCATAGTAGGTAGAAGGAATTTATGGTAATTAATGCAAGTAGATGGAAATTAATGCATAGATTAGACAGTTTTAGAATGGAAGTGGGAAACGGGATATAGACACCCTTATTGTGTAATTGTAAGATAGAAGAAGGATGCCGATTGAGAGCATAATAGTGAATATCATTACCAAGAGGAGAGCATACCGATTTGGAACAGAAAACTGTGTTTGAAAAATACCCATGTACAGAGATTTGAGTTAATAAAAGAAGTCTTAATTCAGATTCATGGCATTGCATTTGGTTCTTGTATGTGTATGTTGAATGGTATGTTCATGGTTTTACTCTTTCTGTTATACATTTTCTTTCTATACTGTGTATGAATGATTTCAGGATTATGTTTGATGTCTGGGAGAGAAATAGTTAGGAAATGAGTTTCAATTGTTTCTCTATTTAAGCGAGAGTTCCTGCAAGGAGTGCAGTTGAATTGTCCGTAAGGAGTGCGTTGAAAAAAAGGTTCATAGGTTTTGTCTTTGAAAGCTCAGATAGGTTAGCTTTTGTTCTCATTCCATCAAGGGTGCACTTAGGCACATGAGTCGTGCAAGGTGTGCACAGACCAAGCTTGAATCCAGTGGTTGAAACCTGAGAAACTATTGAAGAACTGTTGCTTCCAAGAGTGCACGGAGTCGAAGGTGTTCAACGCTAAAGTGGTTGAAGGTTTTCCACAAGGAAGGGAAGAAACGAATGGTCAAAATTATCCGTAGAGAATTTATGAAATCCCACCAGCCATCCAATCTGAAAGAGAAGCAAGGAGGTTATGACTGTTTCCAAGTTTCAAGCTCAGGAGACTGTGAGCCTTCAGATCTGCACTTAGATACCCATCAGTCGTGGGATCTGACAGGAGTTGCACGAGGGTTAAACTCTCGCAAGCAGAGTGAAGGTCCCGAAAGACGTTGGGATATCGGGACTTCAGAATTTGGGGTATCATAAGTCTTGAGGAAAGGAGATCGGGTCACTTCATAGTGAAAACCTCGATCTTGATCTGGACCATCCATCTGTTGAGACACGTGGCGGAGATCAAGAACCCGTCGGTATTTCGGCCACTAGGGTTTTGAGTTGATAGAGGAACTACGACATCGTTGAATCAAATGCCACGAAATCTCGAGACTAAATCGGGGCCGTCCATCAGTTGGGATACGTGGCGGAGATCAGGAGGCATCAGCATATCAGGATTCATCATTTTGTGAATCCTGAAGACAAGACGCCCGGAGAATTTGATTTCACGAAATGACTGAGGAATGTCCATTGTAGGAGGACGTGTGGCAATGATCAAGAGTCCATCAGCATTTCAGGATTTGACATTTTGCGAATCCTGAAGACTGGAAGCACGTAAATTTCAGAACTGCGTATTCCAAAACCCCGACAAGGAGGAAAGTTCCATTGTGGGGCTAGTGACATCATTTCATCATATAGGAGGTCGGGAATCGGAACTTCGGGAGTTCTGAGGGAAAGAAACCATAAGCAATTGATTTCCCGAGATTGTGAAGTGACGAGGACCATCCATCTTGAGGGGGACATGTGGAAACAATCTAGGAGTTTGGGGAAAATCCTGAAAGGCAAGGTCATTTCGGCACTTCAGGAATCGTCATTTCGGGAGTCGAGAGACCAAGAGGTCAGGCGCTTGAGTCACGAAAACCCGAAAGGGATTGTGGTCATATAAGGGGAGGTCATGTGGACCCAAGGTATAGTCTAGGGGGCTAGTTGAAGTTAAAAGACGTTTCGTCAAATCAGCATATCAGAGATCGAGGGAATGAGAAGACTGGGGTTCTCGACAACGGGAATCGCAAAACCCTGAAACTCAAAATTTCAGTCAGGAGGAGATCAGGTATGCGCAAACGCCGTGACAAGGGAAGAGGAAGGACCTATGAGTCAGGTTTTTAAGAGATATTCTAGTGAGGAATCCAAATATCCACTTCGGCTCAAAGGTGAAATTAGAACGATCCATTAAGACTGGGAGGTTAGCGTAGAGACTGTGGCCGAGGCAGGGGCGCAGTTGGCGCTACCATTTGGTATCAGAGCCCAGAAAGGTTTCTTTTCTTTCTGTAGCAAGGAAAAGGAAGATTCACCATGCCTCCAAGAAGAAGGGACATGCAAACAACCAATCTTCCAGAGGAGAGGGAAATACCAAGAAGAAGAGGTAGGCAAATGCATGACCCAACCATGGCAAGAGAAATGCATTATTTACACGCTAGACTTGAGGACATGGAGACAACACAGAGGCGCACAGTCAGTGCTGGGGATCTTAGTGATTTCGAAAGTGAAAATGAAGTTGAACATGAAGAAGAAGAAATTCCAGCGGAAGATGCTACAAATGAACACTTGATTAGAGTTGTCACAAGGATGGGTGCCAGGGAAAAAATGGACATCCCAGTTTATGAGGGAAACCTAGATGCTGAAGAGATTCTAGACTAGATTAGATCTATGGACACTTATTTTGATTATGAATATGTCGAGGAAGACAAGAAGGTCAGACATGCTGTCACAAGATTGAAAGGAAATGCAACCTTGTGGTGGGATGAGATACAAGCTGACAGACACTGCAAAGGAAAGTAGAAAATCAAGAGTTGGGATAGGATGATTGTGAAGATGAAGGCAAAATTCATTCCCAGGGATTACCAAATTACTCATTTTCGAAGATTGAAAAATTTGAGACAGAAGCTGATGACAGTGAAGGAATATACTGAAGAATTCTATAGGCTGAACATCAGGGCAGGTCATCGAGAAAGCGATGATGAAAAGGTTTCCAGGTACATGAATGGCTTGAGATATGACATTCAAGATGAGATGAGCATGATGACCATCCAAACAGTGGAAGATGCTTATCAGATGGATTTAAAAGATGAAGAGAAGCTGAGCCAAAAACAAGGTTAGAGAGGCCGAGGTAGAAGTCAAGCCAGAGGCAAATCAATTTCCCAGGATAAAATTCAGAAACCCAAGGAGGACTGGAAGAAACCTCGGACTTGAAATGAGAGAGGTGGAAGCTCACAGGGAGGGAAATATGCTGAACAAAGAGGGTTTCATACCGAACAGAGAGGAGATTTTGTTGATAATAATATTTTTCCTCATACTAGAGGTAGAGGAAGAGGAAGAGGTGGAGTAATAAAATGCTTCACATGTGGAAAGAATGGACAAAAATATTATGAATGTCCAAATAAGAATAAAGAAGGTGGTGAGGCTCACATTTATGAAGCACAGAGGCAGAATGTTGAGGCAGAAGATGTTGAAGGTGGAAGATCATTGATGATGTGAAAATTTCTCTTAACACCAGAGAAGGAGGTGGAGCGTTCAGTCCAAAGAAACAATCTTTTTCAGACTGCTTGAAAAACCAATGACAGGGTATGCATGGTTATTATGGACAGTGGTAGCACGAATAATCTCGTTTCAACGGATATGGTAGAAAATCTGGAGCTGGAGACGATTGAACATCCAAGTCCATATAGAGTTTCATGGTTACAAAAAGGACATCAAGTAAATGCCACTAAACAATGTTTAGTTGAATTTGAGATAGAAGGATATAATGATAAGATACTCTGTGATGTTATTCCCATGGATGTTTTTCATCTATTGCTGGGTAGACCATGGAAATATGACAGAAATGTGACTCATGATGGGAGGATGAACACATACACCCTAGAGAAGAATGGGAGAACTCACATGTTGCTTCCAATCAAAGATAAGGAAGTGAAACCTAAAGTAAGCAACACTGTACTTCTCATGAGAAGGAAGAAACTTCTTACAGAGGTTAATAAGAAGGAGGAACCGCAATTCATTGTGTTCAAGAAGCCAATGATTGTTTTAACCATCACAAGGGTAGATGATTTACCAGAAGAGGTTTAGGAACTGCTGGAAGAGTTCGCTGGCATAGTAGTGGATGAACTACCATGTTCATTGCCACCAATCAGAAGTGTAAGTCATCATATTGATCTCATACCTGGAGCCAATTTACCAAACAAAGCAGCGTAGAGATTAACGCCGCAGGAGAATGAAGAGGTCAAAAGACAAGTCCAGGATTTTTTGGACAAAGGGTTGGTTAGAGAAAGCTTGAATCCATGTGTTGGTCCGACAGTACTCAGTCCAAAGAAAGATGGAGGCTAGAGGATGTGTACTGATTCAAGGGAAATCAACAAGATAACCATCAGGTACATATTTCCATTGCCAAGGATGGATGATCTGATGGATTGCTTAAGTGGAGCAATTTTTTTTTCGAAGATTGATTTGAAAAGTGGATATCACCAGATTTGTATGAGAGAAGGTGATGAATGGAAGACAACCTTCAAGACTAATGAAGGGTTGTATGAATCGCTTGTTATGCCATTTGGTTTAATGAACGTGCCAAGTACCTTGATGAGGCTGATGAATGAAGTCCTAAAGGATTTCATTGGAAAATTTGTTATCGTATATCTTGATGATATATTGATTTTCAGCAGAATAGAGGTTGAACATTTGAAACATTTGGCTACAGTGATGAAGAGGTTACAGCAGGAGAAGCTGCTGATAAACATGAAGAAATCCTCATTCATGAAGACAGAGCTCATTTATTTGGGTTTTGTTATTTCTGTAGATAAATTGAGGATGGATCCAGATAAGGTGGAGGTGATCAAGAATTGGCCATCAATGAAAAGCATATTTGAGGTGAGAAGTTTTCATGGATTAGCTAGATTCTACTGGAAGTTCATCAGGAATTTCAGTGGAATTAGTGAACTGATGATGGACACAGTGAAGAAGAGACACAAATCTTTTCACTGGATAGAAGAGGCTGAGAAGATTTTTAATCTGTTGAAGAGGAAAATCACGGAACAACCAATCCTGGTGTTGCCTGGTTTCCAAAAGACATTTCAAGTGAAATGCGATGCAAGTGGATTTGCAATAGGGGCAGTCTTGAGTCAAGAAGATAAGACGATAGAATACTTCAGCGGGAAGTTGAACGAAGAGAAGGTGAAATACTCCACGTATGACAAGGATTTTTATGATATTATTCAGGCATTAAAGAAATGGAGACATTACTTGATCCCGAAAGAGTTTGTCTTATACAGTGACAATCATGCACTACAGTTTGTGACTCAATAGGAAACGTTGAATCAAAGACATGTAAAATGGGTTGAATACATGCAGAACTTTACCTTTGTAATTAATCATATTTGTGGAACTGCTAACAATTTTGTTGATGCTTTAAGCAGGAAATGTTTGCTATTGTAGGAGTTCAGAGTCAAAACACTGGGTTTATGATCTCAGGAACATGTACAAAGATGATCCAGATTTTAAGGAGGCATATGAAGCAGCTAAGAATCAAATTCTCAGGGACAGAAGTCAATGGACAGAATACATGATCCAAGAAGGATTATTGTTTAAAGGTAATCAACTTTGCATTCCAAAATGCTCCATGAGGGAAAATTTGTTGAAGGAGAAACATAGTAGAGGATTGGTCGGACATTTCAGTCACGACAAGAAGTTCGCAAAATTGAATGAGTCATATTTTTGGCCGGGAATGCGAGAAGATGTCAAGAGATTTGTGGACAGATGCAAAATTTGCCAGCATTCGAAGGGAAAGAGACATAATGCAGGATTTTATCAACCATTGCCAATACCTGAGAGGATGTGGGATGTAGTCAGCATGGACTTCATATTGGGGTTGAAAAGAACACAAAGAGGGTTTGACTCAATCTTTGTGGTAGTGGATAGATTTTCCAAAATGGCACACTTCATACCATGTCAGAAAACCAGTGATGCAACTCACATTATGAATCTATTTTTCAAAGAAGTCATTCGACTTCATGGCTTACCAAGGAGCATAGTTTCGGATCGAGACACTAAGTTCATGGAACACTTATGGAGAACCTTATGGAAAAAGCTGGGAACAAATTTATCATTTAGTTCAACTTATCATCCTCAGATGGATGGACAGACAGAAGTCGTGAACAAGAGTTTAGGAGACTTACTGAGGAGCTTGGTGACAGAACACCACAACCAGTGGGACAACATATTACCACAGGTAGAATTTTCTTATAATGATTCAATCAATAGAATCACTGGACAAAGTCCATTTCAAATTGTTTATGGCATGCAGCCAAGAGGAATTTCTGAACTAAGGGATTCAAAATAGATTGCAACTAGGAGTGCTAGTGCAGAAGATTTCACAGAGGCGATGAAATAACTTCACAGCCAGGTGAAGGAGTGTTTAGAGAACTCGAGCCAAGAATATAAGCGCAGAGCAGATCAACATAGGAGACAAATTCAATTTGAGGTTGGTGATTTGATTCTGGCACATTTGAGAAAGGAAAGATTCCCGAAGGGGACATAAAACAAACTGAAGATGAAGAAGATCGAACCATGTAAGGTCTTGAAGAAATTCGGGGCAAATGCTTATGACATTGAATTACCCGATGGGATCATAATTTCTCTGATATTCAATGTCTCAGATTTGTACCCATACAAAACTGAGGAAACATGAATAAGTGATGAACAACCAGAGGTCCAGTGGTCAAAGTAAATTCCTGTTGTAGAGAAGCCACAAATGGAAAGCATACTAGACAAAAGAATTAGTAAGAAGACCAGAAGAAAAAAATACTTTGAATACTTGGTCAAGTGGAAAGGACATCCAGTTGAAGATGCTAGTTGGGACAATGAAGCAGAGATTCAGAAGTATGGAAATACCATGCAAGAACTCATGGACAGGAGCCCATGAAAATTTTCAAGTGAGGGAGTATGATGCAGGAGCATTGCCAACGTCAAGCGAGTGTGGGGCAAGTGCCAACACATTTTGGACACATGATAAATTGTTTAAAAAAATTTGAAGTTAATGCGCCAATCTTAAATGAGATAATTAAGAAGGAGTGCACTTGTAATATTGTAAAGTACCTTGAGCGATCCGCTCTCATCCATAGTAGGTAGAAGGCATTTATGATAGTTAATGCAAGCAGATGGAAATTAATGCCTAGATTAAACAGTTTTAGAATGCAAGAGGGAAAGGAGATATAGACACCCTCATTGTGTAATTGTAAGATATAAGAAGGATGAAAATTGAGAGCATAATAGTGAAGAACATTACCAAGAGGAAAGCATACAGTGCTGGAACAAAGAACTGTGTTTGAAAAATACCCATGTATAGAGATTTGAGTTAATAGAAGAAGTCTTAATTCAGATTCATGGCATTGTATTTGGTTCTTGTATGTGTATGATGAATGGTATGTTCATGGTTGTACTCATTCTATTATACATTTTCTTTCTATGTTGTGTATGAATGATTTTAGGATTATGTTTGTAGTCTGGGAGAGAAAGAGTTAGGAAATGAGTTTCAATTGTTTCTCTATCTGAGCGAGCGTTCCTGCAAGGAGTGCAGTTGAATTGTCCGCAAAGAGTGCATTGACAAAAGGGTTCATAGGTTTTGTCTCTGAAAGCTCAGATAGGTTAGCTTTTGTTCTCATTCCCTCAAGGGTGCAGTTAGGCACAGGAGTCATGCAATATTTGCATAGACCAAGCTTGAATCCAGGGGTTGAAACCTGAGAAACTATTGAAGGACTACTGTTGACAAGAGTGCGCAGAGTCGAAGGTGTTCAACACTGAAGTGGTTGAAGGTTTTCCGCAAGGAGTGTGTGAAAGAGTTATTGAAAGACTTGAAGTCATGGAAAACCTCAGAAGGATTCGAACCTGCGAAGTTGTCGAAGGGAAGAGACGAACGAACAAAATTCTTCGTAGAGAATTTGTGAAATCCTGCCAGCCGTCCGATCTGACAGAGAAGCAAGGAGGTTACGATTGTTTCCAAGTTTCAAGCTCAAGAGACCGTGAGCTGTTAGATACACACTTAGATACCCGTCAGTCATGGGATCTGACAGGAGTTGCACGCGGGTTAAACTCTCGCAAGCAGAGTGAAGGTCTCGAAAGACGTTGGGATATCGGGACTTCAGAATTCGGGGTGTTGAAAGTCTTAAGGACAGGAGATTGGGTCACTTCATAGTGAAAACCCCGATCTTGATCTAGACCATCCATCTGTTGGTATTTTGGCCACCAGGGTTTTGTGTTGACAGAGGAACTGAGACATCAGGGAATCGCAAGTCGTGAAATCCCAAGACTGAATCAGGGGTGTCAATCAGTTGGGATACATGGCGGAGATCATGAGCCATCGGAATATCGAGATTCGACATTTCGCGAATCTTGAAGACAAGACGCCCGGAGCATTTGATTTTGTGAAGTCACGAAATGACTAAAGACCGTTCATCATAGGAGGACGCGTGACGATGATCAAGAGTCCATCAGCATTTTGGGGTTCAGCGTTTCACGAATCCTAAAGACTGGAAGCACACACATTTCAGAATTGCGAAGTCCGAAACCCCGACAAGGAGGAAAGTTCCATTGTGCGGCCAACGACGTCATTTCATCATATAGGAGGTCGAGAATTGAAACTTCAGGAGTTCCAAGGGAATGAACCCATAAGCATTTGATTTCCCGAGATTGCGAAGCGATGAGGACCGTCCATCTTGAGGGGGACACGTGACAAAAATATAGGAGTTTGGGGAAAATCCTGAAAGGCAAGGTCATTTCGGCACTTCAGGAATCGACAATTCAAGAGTCGAGAGACCAAGAGGTCGAGTGCTTGAGTGATGAAAACTTGAAAGGGATTGCGGTCATATAAGGGGAGGTCATGTGGATGCAAGGTATAGTCCAGGGGGCTAGCTAAAGTTAAAATTCGTTCCAAAAAATCATCATATCGGAGATCGGGGGAACGAGAAGACTTGGGTTCTCGAAAACGGGAATCGCGAAACCCCAAAAACCAAAATTTTAGTTGGGAAGAGATCAGGTATGCACAGAATCCATGAAAAGGGAAAAGGAAGGACCTGTGAGTCGGGTTTTTAACAGAGATTCTAGTGAGGAATCTAAAGAGCCACTTCAGCTCGAACGTGAAATTAGAACGATCTATTAAGACCAGGAGGTCAGCACAGAGACTGTGGCCGAGGCAGGGGCACAATGGGCACTACCAAGTCATGAGGGTTATCCAGTCATTATTAAATTTCATCTGCTCATTTCCGGATCTTGTATACATTAGGATTATGGTCATCATTCAAATTCAAATCCCACGAGTTCTTAATTCCTATAAACAATGTTTCTCCTCCACCAGTTGATCATACAAATTTGATTCTTCATTGCCGGCAGGTTCTTTCGATTGGTAATTTATTTGTTTCAGGTTTCTATAGGTTATCTTGTGTTTTGTATATGGGTAAGAAACAAGGTGGTCCACCTCTCAGGAAGGAGTTAGACAACATTCAATATTTACAATCTCATCCAGAGATTCATTAGTATTTCTTAGATGCATGTTGTCTCACTTATGTGGAAAAGCTACAAGAGGGTTACCACCAGGGTATCACAGAAGCCTTTGCAAAATCTTATGATGGAAACAAAGTCACAGTTGGCCCTTTGGATATACAAGTTGATGAAGAATCCATAGCCTCTGCTATAGGCATGCCAAGGACAGGGAAAAAATGGTTCAAAACCACAATCACCAAGAATCTGGAGTTTAGACCTTATTTAAAGCATGAATTCCAAGACATCATCTAGAATAGGGATATCCCCATTTCTCATCTGAAGGAGAAGTGGCAGACTCTTCTCAAAGCCATACAATTGTATATAACTACAGAGGGAAGGTATGATAGGGCCATGTTATATCACTTCAAACTTATGGACCAATTTACAGGAAAGGTTCCTCTCAATCTACCATATTATTTTCACAAGAGATTGACAAATATGTCACACAAGGTCCAATATAAACATGACCATATCCATAACACCTTGTTTCATTTTCGTTTGATCAAAATGATTCTTGTAGAATAATTTAGGAAGAAAGGAAGAACATGGGAACACTTTCTGTTTTGGGGAGGTTTTGAGTTAGACACTCAACCTGATAAAGGCACGAGGAAATCAAGCAAAAAGATACCAACTCCTTAGAGAATTCTAAAGAGGAGGACAGCCATCACCCTTGACCTCTCAAAAGAACCAACATCTAGCTAAAAAGTCAAGAAGGCAAAGAAGAAATTGGTTTTCAAGGAAGTTGCAGAGCAAGCTTCAACTCAGCAGACCAAGAAAGAAAATGTGCATAACTTAACCTACTCATAATCTAATTCTAAGCCAAACAAAGAAGAGGTTCCTGCTAATCAAAACATATAATTTTCTATGGAGAAAGCACCAGAAATTGAGAGGTTCATAGGTTATGAGGAAGGAGAAACATCAAGCAAGATAAAATCTAGAAAATCACAGAAGATTAAGAAACTCAAAGAGAAAATAGCATAGCAGGAAGTGATAGAGAGGGTGATAAAGGCCAGATATGAGACTCTATCAAATAATTTTGCAGAAACCAATGCAGCCTTCAAAATATTGGCAGTTGAAAGTGTAAAGCAAAAGAAGAAGAAGAAGAGGATCATGAAGGATAATCACCAGCTATTTTGGTTTTCTAAGCATTTGAATAAAAATATCAAAAAGTTGAAGGCTAAAATAGCTACACACCCAGATTTTCATGTCCTTGCAGAGGTTGCTCAAGATTTGCAAGTGGATCAATCCAAATAATCAAGGAAAAGACTCATTTTTGAATTTTTTATCTTTTTAAAAAACACGGGCTTTTCGGTGGCATAATCATCATAACAACACATAGTTAGCCGCCGAAAATCAAGGCTTTCGGTGGCTAACTCGCATTTTTTAGGGAAAAAGAATCACCGAAACTGTTGGAAACAGATTTTGAAGATTTGGTAGTCAAGAAAAGGGGATTTTCGGTGATGAAGCATAAAGTAATCTCAAACAAATTGCTCCATACATGTAATACCCGCCATTGAAAAGAGACTAAATATCTACTAATTTACTTAATTTCTGTACCAATTTACTTAATTTCAGCAAGCTCTTAAGAAGTAAAATTTTTCATAATTTGCAAAGCTATGTGCATACTTGCGTAAATAAAATTTGGTAAAAAAAAAAATATTAAATTTAAGTAAACACTTCACAATTTTTGAAAATACCTGTCACTGATGCTAAGCTTGAATCCTCGCTTGAACCTTCGCTTGAACGCCCCCAAAACCGGCCACCCTGCCGACCAGTGCGCCTGGCCCTAGGACATCTACGGATGTCCTAGCCCTCCGTGCCCAAACCTCTCAGCCACGGTGTGCACGGTAAATCCCACTGTCACCACTGTTAATTCACTCTTCCCCAAT
>ML823843.1:83279-94497 GCA_009831015.1 Picea engelmannii
TTTTAATTAATGTAGCCACCCCTTCCCATGATAACCTACCATCATGTTGTTCACATTGTTCTATCCATAGCTTCATCCAATCAATATTGTTAGCAATGTATAAATGTAGTGCATCCCACACTCGACCAGCTGCAATAAAAAAATATAAATTAGTAAAAATAATGAATAATAATAATTGATGGAGGTATAATATAAATTGTATAAATACAATATAGATAAAAAAACAAATAATATAATACCTTTCAATTTTCTCATTTTACCATTCCCAACCAAGACCTCCACGTCATATATTTTGATGTTATTGACACCCCAAATGCAATGCATATTAATTTTCCTCCCTAAATCAGGAAGATAATCGCTAATATACACTAACGTTTGATATACCATATACCCATCCACCATATAACCCTCGGGATGTACTCTTTGTCTAACTAAAGCCTTCATTGACTTCAGGTGTCTCTCCACCATCCACATTGACCTTGTGTGTATAGGTCCACACAATTCATTCTCCTCAACCTGGTGTATGAGGTAGTGTTCTTACACATTGAAAAATGTTGGAGGTAGATACTTTTGCATTGCACAAATTAAACGAGGAATTTCTCTCTTCCAATATTTTAAATCTTCCTTATGGATTTCTCTAGATGACAACCACCTACAAATGTTACGTGAACAAAATAGGTTTCAACAAAGACAATATTGTATACATGAATATTACAAGTAAAACACATGTCATCAACAACTTCTACAACATTTTTATTACATATAAATAATAATATGTAATTCATCTGTCGTTATTTACCTCATGTATTTTCCAAGGTCATATATAACTTATTTTACGTTGTTGTCAAAGTTGTCAAGAAAAGATAGAGGTAGCACATACTGTAAAAAAAATGGCACATTAATAAATTTCTGATTTCATATTAACAATATGTTTACAAATTTTTAAAATATTACATCGATTCTTACCAATACATAACAAATATACAAAAGAAATTACCTTGATGAAGGTATGCCAGTCATGATTTTTTAACCCACCAAACTCGCCTTTCTTTGTTAAAATATTATTGATGTTTGAAGCAAATCCTATTGGAAATCTAATTTTTCGAATGAGCTCTTTTACAACATTTCTTTCATCTTCTTTAAATAACCATGGGAGGCTATTTCGATCGACTCCATTAGTCCTATTTAAATCAATAATATTTATCATTGCATGATTGGATTCTTGAATGTCACTACAAATTTTAGAAAAAAATTCTTTGTCACGCCTTCCATCTAAGATTCTCCACAACATTTATGTTACGTTCTTCCCGATATGCATTGTGTCAAACAAATGAGTTTTTTCTAGTTGCTCATAGTAGGGAAACCTACTGAATTGTTTGGGGAAACTTTTCATTCCTCGTGGAAGCATATCGATGCCTTGAAGACCAACTATATGTTACATAAATGAAATTAACACAACAATTGTTAGATTATACACAGTAGGCATGAGAATTCAACACAATTTAAAAATGTAATATATTGCATATGATTATGAAGATTGACTTACATTGACGATTTGATCTGTTATATTCCAACTTCCATATGTATGGTGTCATTCTTCGTGGTTTTATCCCACTCTCCTCTTTCCCATTGATAACATGTTTATCAGTATTTCGATACCTATTGATCAAACACCTCCTTTCCTAAACTTATTGAATGACGAGATCTCATCCTAGGACCACAAACTTGACATGCAAATTTACCCTTTGTTTGAAGACCTAGAAGATACGCATCAATGGCAGCATTAGTTATATAACAAGCAACTATTTAAAAAACAAACATTATAATATCATCATCATCATCTAACTTATTTAAGTGCAATAGTGTGTTACATACCACAAAAATGTGTTAGTCTTGGTGCATCGTGAATTGTCCATGTAAGAATCCCATGGAATTGAAATCCTCTTTGACCTATTGGTCTAGAGATGTCGTACATAATGATGTTGTCCCATAAATTTAACAACTCATCGAAAAGAGGCTCAATATATACATTCATATCTTTCACTTGGTACTTACCTAAATGGTTAAAAAATACACATAATTACTACACCTTGTATACACATATGAAATTGTGCAATGAACAAAACAAATGAAATGTTAAACATTAAAAAAACAATATCGTTATAAAAATATACCTGTAACAATCATTGCCAACATTGTGTGCTCTCACTTTATTGAAATCGAAGGAGGAAGGTTATTGTTTATAAAAAAAACAGGCCACACCGAGTAGATAGACCTGATCTCACCAAATGGATTTACACCATCAGCTGCCAATGAAATCCTAACATTACAAGGTTCTTATTTAAAAATTGGCCATCTTTCATCGATATTTTTATATATAGAACCATCTGCAAGCATTCAAAGAACATCATCTTCACTTCTATTATGTGCATGGTAATCCATAAACTGTGTTATGTTCTGACATCTAAATAGTCGTTGCGGGCGTGGAATTATGGGAATATAATGAAGAACCTTCTGAGGCACCTTTTTTGTTAATTGATCAGTTCAATATCTACTAATTTGACATTGTGGTCAATTCGATTCATATGCACATTGTCCATAATATATGATGTGATCATTGGGGCATGCACCAATAGCTTGATATTTCGTTCCAATTTCTTTCAGAATGGGAGATAATTCTCGGTATGTGTGAGGTAACTTATTTGGTGATGGTAAGAAATATTCACCTATCAACCTACAACAACAATATACAAAAAAAAAATCAATAATGAAAATTATATTAATCATTATAAATATTGCATCCTTAATTTAGACATCAATTGACATTGAAAATAAAATAAAATAAAAGTTGAAAATTGCAGAAAAATTTAAAATTGTGTTGCTTACCTTAGGATCTGTGTCATACATGTGTTTGACAAACCATTTGATACCTTCAAGTTGACCAACACCATACAACAGAGAGAACACTTTTTTTTGTGCCTTCATATAGGGATTCAGTGGTATTTTGAAGGATAGGCTTATCCAAAATATATTCATCATCATTGTCCTCATCACTGTCATCATTATCATCCTGCAAGTTATCCTCCTCCAAGTTGACATCATCATCCATTGGAGAATTATAAATGTCTTGGATCAATCTATTTGTTCCATCATCATTAACTGTATTATTAATATCATCATATTCCATAGGAATAATGTGATCATCATTATCCACACGATTAAGTTCATCTTGTTATTCAGTATTATCTCTATGAAAACATCTCCTACTAGGCGGAATCACATTGTTAGGATGATTTTTATTTAATAAAAAAAATAGAAGCAATAAAATAAAGCTAGAGTATATCACAAATATTATTTTGAAAGATAAATTCAAGAAAAAAACAATTAATGTATAATACCCTTAAAGATCTATAATAACTAATTACTTACCATGGGATGATATTCATTGCCCCCTTCAATGTGCCCATTCACCCTACAATGTTTTTCAACTATTTTTAAAGGTAGACTTCTTCCATTAAAACCCATGCATTCACAACAAGGGAAATAACATTTCCCATCACCATGAATCACCATTTGTCACTTTAACATAACAAGTTCTCTTTTCTCGTCCGGAGTTAACATTGTAATTACCTATTACAACAAATTCATTGAAACATTATAAGTACAATATACAAATCTATTCAAATAATTTGGTATATATTTAGATATTTGTAATGAACATTATACAACATGTTCAGAAAAAAATAATGGACAAAGCATGAAACCTAAAATCAACTAGAAAAAATAAGGAACAAAGCATGAAACCAATGCATTGCATATCCAACGTACAACACTGGCTATTTGGGAATCTAAATGACACTTGGTTGGTCCTAAAACAACACATTGACCTACACATAAACATCCAAACATAAATGAATATTCTAATAATCTCTTTGTTGTGATCCACCTACTATTATGTTAAAATTGAGGGCCAAAATTGATAGAAGTGCAAGAAAGAGTTTGGGGAGAAAAATAAATCATGACACAAGAAGCGTAAAGGCAACTTTAATTCTCATAAAAAATAATTATGTAAAGAAAAATAATTTGAATACAACTAATCAAAGATGGAAAGCAATTCCTTGGCATGGTAATGATAAACGGTACACTATGTTAGCGATAAAAAATAACTTGCTAATGATTTCTAGATCACATGATAAGACGAGCATTAAGAAGAAGAATCATTTTCAATTTCTTCAGATTTAAAGGCTTAGAGACAAGCTCTTAAAGATGGTATTTCAATGTATAAATTGATTTTCTTCTTAAATTAAACCTAAGTTTATTTTAGGGTTTTCGGCAGCTAAGTGGCAAATTTGACAGTGTAGTGAGCCATCGAAAGCTCTGACTTTCGGAAGCTAAAGGGAAAAACACAATACCAATGAGCCGTCGAATGTGTTGAAGAGTCCAGAATTTAATTCTTTCTACCCAGATCGCATTTTTCAAGTTCTAGAACATGTGGGAATGGTATCAAATTAAAGATAATAATTATCATAAGTTAAATCATTCTCCTCATTAGGTTTTCAAGACATATGGCGAAAGAAGGAAGCCAAATGGAATTTCTATTTTTGATAGAAATCGTCCAACTGTCAAACAAATATCTCGAACCAAAATTCAAATAGGCAATTGCACGGGAACCAAAATTCCACAAGTACTACTACCTTTATTGATGAAATAAATTTTCACTTGCATCATCAAGGAGGACCCCACTAGATGAGTATAGTTCCCATTACAATAAGCTTCAAAAGACATCTCATTACCTTGCTTCTACTTCATTTTTTAGTTTCTATCTAACCCTGCAGGAACTCTCTTGTGAAGGAAATTTATAGTAGGCTGAAACTTTGATGCAGGATAATCAATCCAAGCTAGCCATGCACTAGCCAACCAGCCATCCAGCACAGTGCGTATTCAATGAAGAAGGATAGGCGCAACCCTCTCGTTTCAAATTTTGAATTTGAAATTTGTATTAAATGTTTGTAAGGCTGGTAGAGCCAAAGTTGTGCCTTTGAGCAGGCTATAGTTAAAGAAGTCCTTTAATGGTTGTAAGGCTGTGATCTAGATATGATTCAGACTAGACAACCCATTCAATGTAATTCAATGTAATTGAATAGAGTAGGTGAGATGGAGGGAAGAGCTCGAAGAGCCCCCTCATGTAAAAGATCTTTTGATCTTGTTTTTGAAAAAAAGGTAGAGTTGAGAGATAGGAGAGCTCTACGAGAGTTAGAGTGGAGGAGAGAAGGAGCCAAGACTCTGTCAAAGTCTGAGCTCAAGAACACCTTGTAAAGGAGGCATTTCATATTAATATAAAGAGCAGATTTCCTGCATGAGTTTTTGTGTGTCTTTATGTGTTTATGAATGTCTTTGTGTGTTCTTTATATGTTGTAGATGTACATTTGTAGGGATAGAAAGGTTCTTCTATCTGTGGGTTCTTTGATTTCAGGTTTGGGGTTCATTGAGGCTTCATGCCAAGAGGGTGTGACAGAACGTTGTAGGTTCTGAAAGCCAGTGCATAGATGCACTCCTGAATTCTACAGAATTTGGGCAAGGACGTGCCGGGAGGGTGCACTAGCTGAAGTCACTGAATCAAGGAGAATCCTCAAGGTTGTTGAATAACTTGGAGGTAATACTGTGCAGAAGAGAGCACATGATAGACTAGAATCATTGAGGGATTCTATAGAATCTCTTCCAGGAGGGCATTGATCGGGTGCATAGAAGGAACAGAGAAGACAAAATTTATGAGAATTTTGTAAGGTTCTAGCAAGAGGGCATCGAGGGAATGCACGTGATGCATTAGGAGAAGAACTCTATCTTGAGTTTGTTGAGAAGACAGAATCACTGAGGATTCTGGAAACTCTGCCAGGTGGGCATTGAGTTGGTGCAGGAGGGCACATGACTGACATAATTACCAAGGGATTCTGAAGAAGCTCTACCATGAGGGCATTGAGTAGGTGCTAGAGTGCTTAGAGAGAACTCCTTTGAGTTCTGGAACAAAGAAACGTTCAAGGAGGACAAACTCAGGAGGAATAGTGCCTTTGAGAATGGAGCAATAGAAGAAAGGAGTGCAGAGGTCAAGGAACCTTTGAGGTTTCAGAATCGACAAAGGTCAAGACAGACAACACCTTATAATATAGGTGGGAGCCAAGGATATAGGCTTCATAGCAGGAGCAATGACTGAGACCTTTGAAGCATTTGAAGTCTTCCAAGTTCAGGAAGAAGTGGAAGCTCAGGAGGGAGAACAACTGTCGTTAGATCACCTAGAGAGAGCAAGATCAAGACCATTGATTCTACATCTAGGTAAGCAGGAGAAGAGAGCACAAGGAAGGAGGATAAATCTGGGCCATCAAATCTAGCCCATATAGCCGATAGCCATCGGATCTAGGAGAAGGTGCACGTGAGTTAATCTCTTGAAACAATAGAGGCATCAAAGTCTTGAAACAATATAGGCATCAGGATTTCAGAAGTCCTAGAGATAAGGAATCTGAGCTCTTAGGGATGAAAACCCCGAAGTCAGGGAATGCGACATAGAGAGGATTGGGGCTACGGTCACACCTGGTATCGGGATATTGAGATTCGACATTTTGGGGATCCCATGGACATAAAGTCAGAACACTTCACATTGGAAGTCTCGAAGTCGCGAAATGCGATACATCCTTTGGAGGAGAAAGAAGCCAAGGATTTTGGCATTTCGGGGATCATCTTTTCGGTTGTTCTGAGGAGCAGGAGTCGGGCACTTGACATAGAAAGTCCCAAAATTGTGAAACACGACATACCTTCAGAGTTAGGCTTCGGTCATGAAGGAAGCAGTCACATGGACAAGATGTGGGCCGGGGCTAATTGTCGTTAAATCCTATTTCAACATTCATCATTTTGGCATATCGGGTTTCAGAGGATCGAGGGGGCAGATACTCTCGACAGCAGGACTTGTGGCATCCCGAAATTTGAAATCCCTTTTTTCGTGAAAAGGTTGCGGTTATGTTGGAGGCCGTGGGGAAGTTGAAGGACCTGTGGATTGAATGTTGAGGTTCCGATAAGGATTCGAAAGACCCGCTTCGGCTCAGGGAATATTTGAAATGATCCTATGAGCTGATCTTATCCCAAGGGTTGTAGGTCTACGTCACCAAGTGGTATCAGAGCTTGAATTTGTTTGTATTTTGCAGGAAGAGGAAGTGAGAGGAGAAAGAGTACACTGATACACATCAGTTTGGTATTAGAGGAAGGCAAAGTATTGAGACTCTGGGGTGATTTCTCGTAGGTACACAATAGTCAAGATGACAGTCAGGAGGACTATAAGGGATGCTAGAAGCACTCAGGGTTGTAGAGTGACAGCAACAGACTTGCTAGAAGGGTAGGTAGAAGGAAGAAAATGGCTATTGAAGGCCATATATGCGATGGAAATAAGATCCATTAGTAGCCAAGCAAAGCTAAGATGGATAAAGAGCTCACTGAGATTAGAGTGAGGATGGAGGAACTTGCACTGTAGATGCAGCAGGATGCAAGATCACATTAGGTGTATGAATGGCCCATGAGGACGAAGGTAAAATGGCCAGTTAGGGAATTGGTGGCCAAAAGACAGTGGAGGCTGATAAGAGGATGGTTGAGGCATGTTGAAAGCCTCAAGAATGATGAGGAGGAGATGATTCAAGTATGTGAACCAGAGACTGGGAGGAATCTTAGTGATGTTGAGGATGAATTGAGATCACTACAAGATCTCAAAGACTGCCAAAATGGTAGAACAAAAATTTCCAATTGCCAAGTGGGCAATGAGATGAGATCGTTGGGGGATCTCATAGACTGTCAGGAGGAGAGCAGGGAAATTTCATGTTTCCAGGAGGGAAATGAGATGGGATCTGAGGATCTCATAGACTGCCAAGAGGGAAGCAGAAAGTTTCCAGATTGCCAGGTGGGCAAGGGAACATAGGTGAGGCTATGTAAAAGTATCATGAACTTGGAGTTGAGTTTGGATCATCCAGAGGAGATGGCAGAGCAAAAAGATCAGAAGGACATTTTGATCATTGGGGGAATTCATATATTCCTACCATTGATCCCAGTTGAGGCAAGAGCCTGTGTTGCAGATGCAACAATAGAGAAAAGACAGCCAGTTGTGACTGTCGAAGAAATGGAGCAGACATCAAAGGCTGCCCAAGCAAAAGAAGATGAGCATTCTGAGGAATGGATCAACATTTTCAGCCAGGAAGCTGAGAAGACTGCAGCACTGGAGCTTGTAGCAGAAAAAGAAGAAGAGGTAGATAACATGAGCTTTGTTGATCTATGTGAGTAGATTTAAACCCTGGAGAGAAGGGTGATAGTGCATAGAATGCACATCCAACTAGTCAAGTTGGAAGTAGATGCAGGAGGAGCATACCAGCCCAAGGAGCAGCTGGGAGAGGTTGGACTTGAGACAACACAAAGAGAGATGGAAGCAACAACACTGTCACAGGGAGAAGATGAGCAGCATCTCAGTAATGAGATTGCAGAATTGGAATCTTCCATAGAGTGGCAAGTTAAGTCCACGAAGGATGGAGAATATGGCATGTGAGATCATGATGATCTACCCATTTGCAGAGAAGAAATGTATTTGAGCATACTGGAAAGATAGATCCATCCAAGACAACAGCTGGATGAGGTGATTGAGTAGGTTAGGAGGTTGATGTTGAAGAAAGGCTGAGAAGAAGAGGGTCTGCTATAGCAACAGAACAGCAACAGTAGAAACAACAAAGTAGTGGAGCAGACGAACAACTCCAAAGAGTTGTTTGGGATCCAGGTGGATTCAAAAATGATAATGGGAATCTCATGAGCAGGAGCTCGTGAATTTTTCACAGCAGAGGAGTATGATGTAGGAGCATCACTCCAAGCTAGTAATGCGCCAGCCATCCAACCAGCCAACATAGCACGCATTCAATGAAGAAGCAGAGGAGCAACCCTCTCGTTTCAAATTTTGAATTTGAAATTTGTATTAAATGTGTGTAAGGTTGGTAGAGCCAAAGTCGTGCCTTTGAGCAGGCCATAGTTAAAGAAGGTCGTTAATGGTTGTAAGTTTTGGATCTAGATCCGATTCAGACTAGACAACCCATTCAATGTAATTCAATGTAATTGAATAGAGTAGGTGAGATGGTGGCAAGATCTTGAAGAGCCCCCTCATGTAAACGATCTTTTGATCTTGTTGTTGAAAAAAAGGTAGAGTCAAGAGATAGGAGAGATCTGCAAGAGTTAGAGTGGAGGAGACAAGGAGCCGAGACTCTGTCAAAGTCTAAGCTCAAGAACACCTTGTATAGGAGGCATTTCATATTAATATAAAGAGCAGATTTCCTGCATGAGTTTCTGTGTGTCTTTATGTGTTTATGAATGTCTTTGTGTGTTCTTTATATGTTGTAGATGTATATTTGTAGGGACAGATAGGTTCTTCTATCTGTGGGTTCTTTGATTTCAAGTTTGGGGTTCTTTGAGGCTTCATGCCAAGAGGGTGTGACAGAACGTTGTGGGTTCTGAAAGCCAGTGCATAAATGCACTCCTAAATTCTGTGGAATTTGGGCAAGGACATGCCAGGAGGGTGCACCAGCTGAATTCACTGACTCAAGGAGAATCCTCAAGGTTGATGAATACCTTGGAGGTAAGACTATGTAGAAGAGAGCATGGGACAGACTAGAATCATTGAGGGATTTTGTAGAATCTCTGCTAGGAGGGCATTGAGTAGGTGCATAATGTTAGAAAAATAGGACAGTGGAGAAATAAAATAAAACAAATGCAGAAACAAAACACAGAAGATACACAATACAATAGAGACACAGATTTACGTGGTTCACCTAGTGTGGGCTACGTCCACTAGAGAAATTGCCAGGTCCTTCCTTTATTATTATCCAGCATATGAAGGGATACAACCTACAACAAACCCACTGTAACTTTCTCTTCTTTCTCTCAAAGTCTCCTCTCTCAGAATACAATATTCACCATCCACCATAGCCACAATACATTTCCCTCATAAAAGAGGGTTTCCTTCTAGGGTAAAAAATCCTAACATAATCTCTACCGTTAGATTTGTGACCTTATAATGAACGGTCCATATTTACAATGAAATTACAATATACATTTACAAGGCAATTTTTCCTTCGAGGGCTTTTCCCCCAGACCCCCCAGCTGGGGTGATAGGCCCCTCGGACCCTGCAGGGGGGGTACCGCCCCTCTGCACTTCCCCATGTGGAAGAGTGTACATACTTCTAGGGTGTAAATACTTTATGGGGTATAAACACGGCTAAAAGTAAAATACCTCTGAATCAGGAAGATAATCAGGCTCCACAACCAACAATCTCCCACTTGGAGGCTGATCTCAACAACTCCACCACTAATGTATATGTTGGACTCTAAACCTTCTTGGAGCTGGAAAATTTCTCATCTTCATGTTCATTCTTGAAGACCAACAGAAACTAAGCAGGAACTCAATTTCTCTTTGGTTACTCCCTTTGTTAACATGTCTCCAGGATTCTGGCTAGTGTGTATCTTTTCCAACTTCAAATTTCCATCTTCCAAGGCGGATCATATGAAGTGGTACCTCAACTATATATGCTTAGTATTCGAATGGAAGGATGAGTTCTTTGCAAGTTGAATGGCACTCTGACTATCACAGTACAACTTGTTGTTCTCTTGCTTCTTTCCCAATTCCTCCATAAACCTCTGTAACCAAATCATCTCTTTACTAGCCTCTGTAGAAACAACATACTCTTCCTCTGTTGTTGAAAGTGCAACAACCTTTTGCAGTTTCGAAATCCAACTTATTGTTGTTCCACCTATAGAAAAAACATACCTTGTGGTGCTCCTCCTGCTGTCTTTATCACCTGCCATATCTTAATGAACATATCCTTGTAGAAAAGTATCTGAACCTCCAAAACATAATGCATGAGTAGAAGTACCTCTCAAATACCTGAGAATACACTTTACTGCCTCCCAATGTTCTTTACCTAGATTGTTCATATACCTTCTCACAACTCCCACTGCATGTGCAATATCTAGTCTTGTGCAAACCACTGCATACATCAAGCTGCCAACTGTTGATGAATAAGGGACCCTGGACATGTATTCTATCTCCTCTTTTGTCTTGGGACACATTTCCTTAGTTAATTTGAAATGGCTGGCCAAAGGTGTACTAACTAGTTTTGCATTCTGCATTCTAAACCTCTCCAACACCTTCTCTGTG
>ML823843.1:102295-142932 GCA_009831015.1 Picea engelmannii
GTCGAAGTCGAACATGGTAGAAACCACTTGATTACCGGTCATTGATGTAACCGTTAACAAGTGCGAGGGAAATCACCATTGATGTCAATGACTCCCAAGGTACTACAGTACAATCCATTGACTGTGAATAAATGAGTTGATGTTGAACACCCGACGGAATCTTTTGATCAGGGGTCAATGATGTAAACCCACTATCGAAAGTGAGGAAACTTGCCATTGAGGCATGTAAGCTCCAAGGTATTGAATAATTTCTAAGCCTTGATTCCGGGTAATGTGCTGAAGTTGACGGAACAAGTCTCGTCACAGGAGGTCCTTGATGTATCGCCCATCAATGACATGAAATGAGTAACTGAGTTCGAAAGTGAAACAGAGTATGTGACAATTGGACTTTGGACACAGGGAAGGCCGACATAGAGTGAAAGGATAACTGCAGATGGCTAACTCAATAGAGGTTTCAGACGGACTGCTCTTGAACATATGAATGACACGACAAGTGATTTGGCAACATTGACTCAAATAAGACACATAGAAAGACCTTATTATTAAATCGAATGAGAGACAAACGAATTTCCCAAACTGGCTTCAAATGATGAATAGGGGGTGTCATGTTCAAGAGCAACACTTACTGCCAATCAATTCAACGATGAAACATATCCCTTTCCCAAATTTTCCCCCACCATTTCTGGCAAGTACCTCTTTATTTTTACGCAAGCTTTAAGAGGATCACATATGCTTGTTGATATAAGCTCATCCTTTGGACGAGTCCCTTGGAGTATTTTTAACGAACCCTAGGAAGGAGTGGTTCGGTCCCATTACAGGTCTGTCAATGTTTGTTTAACGAGTCCAGAGATAGTAAACTCGAAGGTTTTTTAAGAAGTCTCTCAGTTCCTTTTTCGTACAATAGTCCAATGAGACCGAAAAAGGGTTAAAGTGTCGCTCGAAGGACGCGTAACTTCAAATACTTTAACGAGCGTGAAAATAGCAAGATCGCTCGGCAATATTTTCATGTTTAGAGAGTCTGAAAAGAGATTAAAGATAACTCCAGGGGGGTTCATTTTTTGTGTAACCACAGCGAGCCCGGAAAAGTGATAAAACAACGCTCGATCACGTTATTATGTTTTTCACAAGCGCAAGAACGAATAAAAAGGCGCTCGAGGTTTTATGTCAAAACCATAACAAACAAACAAAATTACACCACACCAGGTAAACATTCTGTCCATAATAATCCATGTTTGCACCTGCCAATCATTTCACTCATTTTCACATTAGTGATTAGGGTTATAAAATGAATAAACACAAAAACCCACATTTAATATAGTAAAAAGTAATTAAAATGAGTGAATAACCAAAATTACCATACCATTTCATACTTTTACCATTTTAGTCCAAAAACCCTCATTTTACCCTCTACCTTTGGCGTCGATTTCCGAGAGCTATGGGTGATCATTCGGTGAGATTTCAGCATCATTTTGGTAAGTTCTCAATCCCTTATCTTTTCATGGTTCAAAATTATGTTTTCATTGGTTAAAAATCAAGTTTTAAGTCAATTTTTTGAACCCTATGCGCGTGGAAGCATTCTCGCAGGTGGCCCATACGGGACCTGCGAGAATAACTCATTCTCACAGGTGGGCCTTAAGGCGCCTACGAGATGTTCGCACTGTGCGTAATAGGTCACCTGTGAACAACGCAGAGTTCAAAAAATTATGCAACGTTTAGCCAATAGAAAATTTTTATCTTATTAATAAGATCATTAACCATGTTTATATGTTGCTTATGCAGGTTACTAGCCACAATCATGGTGTTAGAGTGGCGGGAACGAGAGCACGAGGAGGAAAATGCCAATGCTAAAAAACATCCTCCCACCATAGCTCCACTAAGAGACTGTCGTCTCTTAAAGTATTTCTGTATCCCAGGCATGAGAGCCCAAGTGCGATTATTGGAATACCTAGTCCGAATGTGGGATCCGGACCAACAAGTCTTCATCATGGGAGCTCATACCTTGACTATCGACATTAAGGACATCTATTTCTTGACTGGATTATCCAGGCATGGGTCCTATGTCAGTTTGACTGGAAACAGAGCAGGGGGTTTAAAAATGAGTGAGTATTGCAACCAGTACTGCGTGCCTGAGGCTGAACGACAAAAAGGGAAAGTGGCAATTTGGGGAGTGACTGATTTGACTCTCCACACCATTCTCTTTACCATTTCTTGGATGGTGGGAAGTGTTGCTCCACATATGGCTCTGCAAATCTATTTCCAGTATGCCATCGAGTGTACTGAGCCCCGGGTATTCAACTGGGCTGACGCAGTATTATGCAATGTCAAGAACAATTGACTAAGTACAGGCATGGAAATATGAAACAGTTTGGTTATGGATCATTGTTAGTTTCCTTCTTCCCGGAGAGAGTCCCTGTATTTTGTCTACAGGCTGAGTGGGATCTTCTTGTTCCCAGAGATCCGAGGATGTTGCGGTGGTGTCGGATCATGGCTCGACATGTGGTAGGTCCTATCGTCAAATATGACAATGTTTTCTTCGACTGGTTGCAGAACCAGATGTTGATGATGGACGACTACGCATATGCCGGTATGGATTTCAGAGGAGATCCAGATTTAGTACTACCTGAGGATGCACAGTGGGGAGACCTCGGTAAGAAGTACACAAATTTTTTGAATTTTTAAATGTTTTTGAATTTTTTAACCATATTTAAATGTTTTTGTTTTGTAGATTTACCCGAAGACTAACACCAAATACTTGTTGATAACACAGACGTTGGACCATATAGACCTGCTGGAAATTCTCCTATCCAACAACGAGGAGAGGAAGCAGTAGCAGTTCCACAGTACGTCGAGGATTATCTGACAGTGGAGAAGAATTTAGAGGGTCTGATGGCAGACATTCCAGATATGACTCTGGAAGAGATTCCCCGATGCGATCAACGTCACACTGTGGGGGTTTCTGCATCTATGGGTCGATTGCTTCGCAGAGTTGCTAGGACATTAGTGTGTTATCGTGAACATCATCCTTGATGTCATTATGTAGAAGCTATGGGATTCAATTTTTGATATTTTGGTCTTCGGACAAACATTTTGTAAAAACAAACTTTGATCGTTATATATATACACAGATTCTACCGGCTTACTTTACATTGTGTACATTTTAATGTGTTTGATTTATAAATGATCTAAATGCCTGTCCAATACATAATTAGCTAAAGAATCTGTCAATGTATTGAGACATCTAGGAATGTGTTGATATTCAATGTGATCAAAATGTCATTCCAAGAGGCAAATCCGCAAATATACCCTTAATAAAGTAGGACTTCGAATAGAATATACATTACTTAGCTGTAGTACTACAAGCTGTGAGTCAATTCGGACAAGCAAATGACGAATTCTGAGAGAGATAGCATCAACCAGTAATTCAACAACGGTGCTATACTCTGCGATGTTGTTGGTTGCTCGGCCAAGACATACACCTCGTAAAGATATAAGCTCGTTTGTTGGGGCATAGATTGCCCATGCAACGAAAGCTAGGTTCCGAGTACTACGGCTAGCACCATCAGCGAAGCCAATATAAGGTAGTGAATACTCCGACATCTGGCAATCAAACACAACCTTACGTAAGGGCAGAGACTAGATAACGTCAAAAGCAAACTAAAGTAACACACACATAGTATGATACAATACAAGTACTAGTGCACAAATGACTCATGCATAGTACTTCTTTAAGTACAACCCATTTCCGGGTTCACTCAAAGGTACCCCATCATAATCCACCAAATCATATGCTCCTTTTTCCAAAACTTTGCTAACAATGTAAGGCCCACGCCACATCGATTCAAATTTCCCAACTCTTAGGACATATTTATCTTGTTCATATAGAAGAACAAGATCTCCTTTAGAGAAGACACGAGGTTTGACATGCTTGTCATATTGTGCTTTAACACGTTTCTTTTGGGATTCTATTACTAATGTGGCATCACGGCAAGTCTCGTCTAATCGCATCAGATACAACAGACTTTCCTCTTCAGCAGAGGTATTTGGTAAGAGCTCTATAGCTAGCTTCAAAGAAGGTATTTCACATTCTATTGGTAGAATGGCTTCCATCCTATAAACTAATCGAAAAGGTGTAAATCCAGTAGCATATTTAACAGATGTCCGATATGCCCACAATGCCGAAAATAACATCGTGTGCCAGCTAGTTTTATGGATTCCTATCATCCGTCGAATCATAGTTATAAGAACCTTATTGATGGCTTTGACCTAGCCATTGGCCTGTGGATAATAGGGTGTTGAGCTATCATGACGAAGGCCCAACTTCTCTGTAAGTTCAGACATCATATAATTCCTAAAATGACTACCGTGATCGGTAAGGATAGCCTAAGGAACACCAAAACGAGTGATGACATGGTTGAAAATAAATAACGCTGCAGTCTTTCCAGTATTATCGAATGTTGGCATCTCCTCGGCCCACTTAGTAAAATAATCAACGGCTACAATAATATAACCATGCCCCCCGGCCGAGTGAGGGTGACATGTCATGAAATCAATGCCCCATTTTTCAAAAGGACCTACTGAGACCACAGGGTGAAGGGGAGCAGGATGCGACCGAATCTTTTGATTGTAGGTCTAGCAGGTGTGACACTTCTGAACAGCAGTAATGCAGTCCTTGAACAAGGAAGGCCAAAAGTAACCTGCACGTAAGATCTTCTGGGCAGTAGCATACCCAGACATATGACCAGCACATGCTCCTGAATGGCAGTCATTCAAATCTTTCTCAGCTTCGTCAAAATTCAAACAATGCCGAAAGACAGAGTCAATGCCTCGACGGTATAGAGTAGCGTCAAGGATAATATAATGACGTGCTTGATAATGGATACGACGACATTCGACACTAGACAAAGCAGGCCGAAAATTTTGAGTTTGGAGATATATAACGATATCTCCATACCAAATATCATCAGTACTTATAAGGAAAAGCGATTCGTCAGATAACGAATTGACTGCTACTTTTTCCATGGCAGTGTGGGGAAAATCACAAATTAACTCAGTGAAAACCAAGGATTTCTTCGACGTGGCGTGATCGAATTCCAAATCGAACTCCTGGAGAATGACAATCCACTTTGATTACTTGCCCCCCAACAATTGATGTGTCAATATATGTTGCATGGGGTTACAGTGTGAAATCACTGTAGTTTTCCTGGAGAGAATATAAAGGCGAAAACGTTGAACTGCTTGAACAACAGCCAGAGCTAGTTTTTCAACATGTTGGTACTTGATTTCTATCGAAGTTAGACTCCGACTCAAGTAATATATAACATGTTCATCGTGTGCATCATCCTCCTGAACGAGGACCATGCCGATAATGTACTCGGAAGTAGATAGATAAAGAAAGTAATCCCAACTATAGTCAGGAGGGAAAAGAAGAGGAGCTTTCGTGAGGGACAACTTTAAAGATTCAAAGGCGTTGTTAGCAACCGTATCCTAGAAAAACTCTGAACCTTTCTTTAGAAGATGTGTAAAACCCCGACTAATCTCAGCGTAATTCAGGATGAAGCGACGAAGAAAGTTTGCTTTCCCCTGCAAACTTTGTAACCGGCGCAATGAAGAAGGAGGAGGGAGATTAAGAATCACCTCGACCTTGATAGGATCTACCTAGATCCCTTGACGTGAAACAATGAAACTGAGAAGATGGCTGGACTCTATGCAAAAAGTGCACTTATGAGGGTTTAGATGAATGCAACAGGCTGACAACGAATGAAAATTTCTCGGAGATGATTAGGGTGATCGACTCGATGTAAAGAATGAGATGGAAAATCGTCCAAATAAGGTTGAACGATATGCTTTATATCATGAAACGCATAAGACATAGCACACTGAAACGTAGCACCTGCGTTCTTAAGACCGAAGGGGAGTTTCCTATAGGAAAAAGTACCCCAAGGACAAATAAAAATAGTTTTATGCTGGTCCTCAAGAGTGATGTTAATTTGATTATAGCCAGAGAATCCATCCATAAGGGAAAATATTTCACTGTCGGCACAGTCATCGATGATCTGGTTGACAAAAGGGGTTGGAAAGTTGTCCTTTGGACAGGCTTTGTTAATATCCCAGTAATCAACACAAACACGTATACTACCACCTTTCTTGTCAATCGGTATGGGGTTAGAAACCCATTCTGTCAGAGCCACGGGATAAATAAAACTAGCTTTAAGAAGTTTTTCAACTTCGAGTTTGATAGCTACCGCTTTATGTGGATGGACAGGACGGAGGCACTGCCGGACTGGTTTAGCTCTGGGGTATGTCTTAATTTCATGCACAACAATAGTAGGGTCGATACCTGGCATCTCTTCATAACTCCAGGCAAAGATATCACGAAATTCCTTGAACAAAGCAGTATAGGTGACAATTTCCTCTAGAAAACACAAAGCTCCAATGTGAACATTTTCAACTATCCCAGGTTTAACTGAAATATCAATGGGTATCGTGGGAGAAATATTACTGAGGTTCCCTTCCACAAACACATCATGTGTAGATTCAGGAACAGTCGATATAACAACAACGGTTGACGGAGTCGAAATCCGTTGGTAATTCTCAAGAGTGTATTGTTCCAGAAACAGTATGGAACGATGATGCCCATCGTCCCAAGGTGTATCGGACATGACAGACATGATCATATCATCAGTGGGGAATATGACATGGAAAGGATCGAGAGACAACTCCTCAAGAGAGGATGTAGAAGGCGTTGTCAATTGAATCGTATGATAAGCAGACTCAACCGGAATTAACAGCATGACGTCGCCGAAACGAACATGATCTCCAGGATCAGGGACTATCCAAGGGTCAGCAGACATAGGAAGTTCATGAGGTACAGTAGAGATCATATTAATAGAAGCCACTGACGGGCCTGGAATATCAGGTGGTGGTGGTATGGGGAAAGTACCCATCAACGAAGAGTCTTTTAAGAGACCAACTCCAACATTCTCGTAACCTGGTGGGGTTTTAGCTATGAACGGCACGTTGCCAGTGCGAGTATCGTCATTAAAGAAGGAAAGTTGATCAACCGTAACCACTTTTCCCTGGTGAGGAAATCGTATGACACAGAAAAGGGTTGACACAACAGCACGCATAGAATCGACTCAGCTACGACCTAGTAGAAGATTATAATCTAGGGGAGCATCGAAAACTTCGACTTCAACCTGGACAGTCTTACCTTTGAGAGTAACAAGCAACGACGGAAGAACACCGTAAGTCTTAAAACTAGAGCCATTGAAGGCTTGCAAAGTATTTTGTGATTTGTTTAAAGGAGGAGAGCCAATGGCTTTCCAACAAGTAAAAGACATTACACACGTAGAGGCACCCTCATCAATAACAGTCCAACAAATGCTCTTGTCGGCGACAACAACTTGTATTTGAAACGCAAGCTATGGGGTTAACCTTGGAATATGGTCTTCCAAGTCAAATACAATCAAATTCATATCCGTGGGATCAATTCGACCTATAGCTTTCAACAGAGCCCTTCGCTGTGCAGGACAAGACTGAAGGACTTCAAGGGCAGACATCACTGAAGGTGCTTGGGCCATATCTTCTACAATGCTATAGTTTTGGGCTGCACGAGAATGAGGATTGAATGCCAACTTCTTAACGACACCTTTCGGGGGCCGTAGGACTGTATCAAGGCTCGGTCTTTCGAGATGAAGAGGACCGTTCGTAGGTGGATTCGGCGGAGAGGGTCGTACCAAATCAGGAGGTAAATCGTCAACCTTCTCCTTAGATGGAGAATAGTCTTTGGCTCTAGTTGCGATGGCAACATCATTTTTCTTAGAATCACCGGTGCACATCAAAACATATGATGTCGTAGACGTAGAAGGTTGGTCATGAATGACCAAAGAGGCCTATTGCTGAGAAGGGAAGGGTTGGGACAAGACTGTCGGCGTAGAGGGTTTCGGCGTTCCTTGAAGGAACTTATTAACCTCGGCGCGTCTAGGACAATCCTTCGTGTAGTGATCATCACCACAGATAAGGCAAGGGTAACGGGGCTTGCGCTTATCCCGGTCTTCAACAGGAGGGGTTTTAGTTTTCTCATTTTGATTATTATTTTGACCCTCCTTATTCTTGCCTCTCCCTTTCTTTGATTTATTTTTACTGGTCGGCATAGATTTAACAACGTTCACTTCAAAAGTTTTACTAGTGGGAGGAGAAGGAGACGGAGCACTTTGGACATTAGAAGAATTGGATTTAGGGGTTGTAGTTGAAACGAAATGTGAGTGGGTATGAGAAGTACCAATCACACCATCAGCTGCATGCGAGGTAGCTGGAGCAGTTGAAGTGCTGGAAGTACCAGGACGAGGTAGTTCAGGCAGTAAATTGTAGAGTTTTCCCTTTTGCGAATAAACGAGATCAAGATACTGAGAATGACTGATAGCCTGCTCCTCTGTAACAACACCACCCATAGCAATGTCTTTACCAATTTCGTTCACGAAAGATTTCGTAAACCATTCTTCCAGTAACTAATCAGGGAGTTCAAGTTTGATGAGACGTCGTCTACGTCTCCACTCATGTATATGGTATGAGATGTGAGTACCTTTAGTTTGTTTAAAGGAAGTTAAGATATCAGTTCCAGTATCATAACGGATTGGTAACTGGTAATGTTTGAGAAAATCCATAGCTAGGGTGTTGAAGTTAGAAAAGAAACCTCGTGGCAATTCAATGTACCACTTCGCAGCTGAACCTGTCAGGGTTTGTTGAAAAAGACGTAGACGAATGGAGTCATCCATCAGCGAATTGGACGAAAACCATAAATGAAAATTCATGACATGATTATTTGGGTTCTATCCTGGCTTGCCATCGAATTTTGGAATATCCGATGGAATTTTAGCAGGGATAGAAGGCCATTGAGGAGAGTGAAGAATAGGATCATTCAGAATCCTAGACAAATATGGCAAATCCAAAGTGGCAAGGAAAGGCAACTGTCGGTTTACTTGCGGGTACTGATGGATTTGGGGTGGAAGCCCTGTTGGCAAACCGGTAGGACCATAAGAAGACTGTCCATAGAGGGAAGGCCCTGGCTGACTCTGTGGTGGACGGATAGGATAGTAACCCCAAGGATTGTAACCTTGAGTTTGAGTAGGGACTTGGGGTTGAGTAGTCTGACCCATACCCCAAATAGGATTGGTTACCCCCGGATAAGGTAGACCCACTGCAGGGATAGTTTGTTTCCCCCAAGCATTTTGAGGAAAATTTTGCAGAAGTTGATTCCAATACTGGGCCAATTCAGGAGGAATATTTTGTCCAAAAGGGGAGGTTGGTCCTCCTACTGTAGGTATAGTTCTTCCCGGAAGTTGTGTGCCAACCGTGGGTTGCGTAGTAACTGTGTTATTTCCAGGAAAAGGAAAAGGAATTGTACCAACCTCTCCACCAACAAGAATCTGTGGGTTTGATGCAATAGTTGGGATAGTACCACTAGGGTTAGGATTACCAGAAGAAAACTATGGGAGTGTCAGAATGAAACTGGGAATAGGATGCCCAGGAAAAGGAGGACCACCTAGAGAACCGTACAGGGTTTGCGGAGGTGTTGGATTGGAAGAATTCAACAATGCATTCAGCGCATGGTAACCAGGCGGTAATGTCGGGATGACATAAGGAATTCGCTGGGTATTGATAGGAGCCAGAGTAGCTGCAGTAATTTCAGTTTGGACACTCATAGTATGAGAAATATGGGCCATCTCAGGAGGGAGAACAAAGTGGTAAGTGGTAGTCTCAGGTGTAGTTTCTGTCTCAGAAGTCATGGAAGGGTTGATTGCGTAGATAGGGGGTGACTCAGTACCAAAAAGAACTCGACAGAAATTACCCGACCAAAAAGGATCTTGGCATACTACACTGTTGGAAGGCCCAACAGTTGATTCATAATATGTAACAACGGTTTCTTTAGAAGGATTTACTCGTCCAACAGGTCATTCACCTCGACAAACGTGATAGTCCTCTATAGTATTGGTAATTCAAAAATCTCCTAGAGAATCAATGTGTTATACCTGTGGAGGTGGTGTAGAAATGTCTTGGACTTCACTTATGTCCACGTGAGGTGAAGTAACAACTAGGACTTCACTCTGACGAGGAGAGCCCTCCGGGGTACCCTCAAGTGTTGCGGTATGCAAGGGTTGTGAAACATTCGGATGTTTCGGGGATAAACCTTGCATCCTACGTGAATGTCATGGGGGAGAAATTGTAAACAAGTGAAAAGCTCCGCGAAGGGAATCCTATGGTCAACTCCGAGAAACAACATGCACTAGTAAAGAAAAATCTAGGAAGCAATCACCAAGCAAACAACACCTTCTAATTTTGAAGCCACTAGTTGGTGATGAAATCCAACTTCGCAACAATGAGACGAGAAGGGGCGAGGCTAAGGTGGAAAAGTTACGTTGATGACCTGCTTAACAGACTTACGCCCTAGTGCAAGATCCCACACATAATCATGGGTATACCCTCCAAGGAGCCCGAGTGAGTTTGATCAACGTCGATTCCAGGTACCGTGAAGACTTTCCCCTTCACAGTCACCTTGGGTAAGAACCTAGAGAGATAGGTCGCTAAGGTCACCACAAATAATAGTACAGCCTAGGGGAACATTCGTCAGTCCGATCCACATGCAAGGGCATGGTATCAAGCCCGAAACCAACTCAAAGGCTTCCACTCATAATTGTGGGTATACCTCGGAGTGATCCCCGTAATACGTGCAATCTCTACACCGATGTCAACAAAGCAGGGTTAGTAACTCTGCCAACACCAATGCGACCTAGTGCTTGACCCTTGTGTTAGAAGGGCGTCCCAGGACAATATGTTGCAAATGGAATTTAACACTCCCTAACCCAAGATACTATTGTGTGGTTTTGAGCTTTTGGAGAGTGTATCTCTCTTCCTACTCCAAAGCACTGGCCTAGCTAAATGTTGGTGTAAAAGAGCCCTAGAAAAGAGTTACTAGATAGATTTTAAGATTACACAATGTTTTTAAAATATGTTGTTTACTCAAAGGTAACGGAAGTGAAACTCATGAGGTATGACTCCGACCCAAATAATGCAAGGATAATGATGAAATATAATCCTTTTCATTCCATGAATCATAGTTATGGGAGAGAGAGAACATTTTCCGAATCAATCTCCAACACTACAATGCAGATGCAATGCACAATTTTCTGTTCAGATGTCAATGCAAACAATCGTTTATCAATGAGAAATTTCCCTATGTCTTTTTCAAATACTTCAATAAACTCTAAAACTTGATTTTCAATGTTTTTGAAAAGGCAAAAACAAAATCTTGAAAGAAAACTTGTTGTTCACTTTCCAAGAAGAACTATGATTAATGAGAAAAGAAAATCAAACCATAAAGACTTAAACAAAAACAACCCGGCCAAATATTTCAACGAAAGTAAAAACAAAAAGCAAACCAATGAGGCTTCTCAATGCAAACAAAAATGTTCTTTCGAACCACCCAGCAAGTGAGAAACACTAAACACTTGACTCTTGACCAATCACTGGTTCTCAGCCAATTAGACACACTCAACTCTAGAAGTCAGAGAGAATGAAAATGCCAGTCAGAGCCAAGAAATGAAAGTCAAGCTACCAAGGGCAAGAAAAACCTTGAAACCCTAACTTTGTTCAAGCAAGAAAACTACAACAAGAGATGTATAAGTCAATGATCCAATAAGCCAAAAAGACACAATTCAACTGTTTTGAGCAATTGAAAAATTCAAAACTCAATTCCAAAATTTTCAAAAATCTTGCTCGCATGCAAGCAGTGTCACACAGTGCGAGAATATAGGATTCTCACAGGATACTTCAAAGCAAGGTGCGAGGTGTTCGCACTGGACCCTATATGCAGGGTGCGAACTTCACTGGTTCTCATAGGCTGTCAATGAACATAGTGCAATAACTTCTGAAGATAATAATTTTTTTGAAAATGCAAGTAAAATTCAAGCTGGCTTATAGACCCAGAAGGTCTCTCAGGATATCCTGAGGACTCATACACTGACAAAACAGGAGAAAAATGAAAATAGAGAAAATGGCCAAAGGAAATTAAAAAACCATAAAGAAAAGGGGGATAGATCCCCAGTGGAGTCGCCAATTTTTTTTTAGGATAAATCTGTGAGTGCAGACACAAACCGATCTCCCTAGATCCACCTGGATCTAGAACAAAATAGGACAGAATAATACACTTTCCCTAGATCTAGACTATTGAATGAACTACGAGATAAGGATTATGGACATACCTTATGAACTCTTTCCTTAAATCTCTGTTGTTCCAAGCTTCGCTCCAATTCTCTTGTCCCGTTCAGATTACCACAGAACAAACCAATCGAAGTGAAGGAAGATCAATATATTCAATAGCTAATCTATACATATCATCAAGGAGTTATGTAATAAAGTGACATCATCTTTATGGGAAAGGGACATATTACTGTATTGAATTAATTGAAAGTGAAACTTACAACCTAAGCCTTGATGTCGTAGGTCTCCTTTCGATGGCTCCTAGTTCTGACACACACACTTGCTCATGCATGAAGAAAATCAACCACTTTTTGATGACCTTGATGTTGTCTCTAGATGCTGCAGCATCAGTCCTCCAAACAGTCTTGCACCGATTCTCCAATCAATCTCTTGCTAGCTTGCTGCTTGCTTGATTAACCCTTTCCATGAGCAATATCCTCAATATATAGGAGAAGATAGATTAGTCACTTGGATAGGAAATGATCCCAAGATATCAGGAAAACCAGTACTTAGATATCCATTCGCTAGTCAACTCATTCTTCTCGAAGATTCCCTTCTATAAGGCTCGAGAACTTCATCTTTTTCCTCTTTAAGAAGATGTTCGCACCCTGGCAATTAGGTACAGTGCGAACCCCTTACACTCTAGCTTAAAGCAGCCTGCGAGAATCAGGCATTCTCGTAGGAAAGTATATAGGTAGCCTGCGAACCTCTTTAAAAAACATGATTTCTGGAAGCAGACAAGTGTAACTTTTCTTAGGAAAATGTTCTTAATGAAGAGCTTGATTTTCAATCATCATAACATCATCATAATATCATCACGATGACCAAAATTGTGGATAACACCTATGACTTTGTTTCTAATTTACCCCCTTGCCTAAAGAACAATCCTAGCTACCCAGGGATCAAGCTACCTAATGGAACCCTTGGTGATCTAAACCAACCCTCGCCTGCAATTTCGAATCCCGATCAGACAACATGTGTTCAATGTAATGTGTGGCTGGAGTGCTACTATACCGACGTTCCCTTATTACGGTCAAAAATAAAATCATTGCAAAATCAAGTTACAGGGTTGACAAAAGAAAGGAACAAGCTTCAAGCTAATGACAAGAAGCAGAAAACCACTGGTATGATCATTTTTAGGAATGTCGAGTCGGCAACAACCTTCATCAATTCCAAACTATCATGACCAAGTAGTCTACTGATTATCCAGGTATGAATTTCAATATCAATTTCGTTTTTTGAATTGCTAGGATTAATATAATAAATTGAGTTTGGTTTTCAATTAGCTCTGTCCATTGTTAGAGATGACTCTATCATAGTTTGATTATCAAAAACGGTTAAGTTGTGGATCCTCTACATTGCTTTTGTTTTGCTAAAATTAAATGAAGTTATAATTTGCTTATACGATTTGGTCGTGCCCAGTTTAGCAATTGATTGGTTTTCACTGGTTTTGATTCGTTTTGAATAATTTTGTTGGTTTGAATTAACGAAATCAATGGGTTTTTCTTTCACTTGGATTTTGTTTGTATCTAACCTGAACAGATGGTTTTTACACTAAAATTAGAACACGGTTCTATTTTGATTTAACATGATTTTGTTGTCGTTGGATATCAACGGCTCTGATTTAGTTCTTGTGATTTGATTTTTGAAACGATTTCATAGGATTGAATTGGCTTGATAAATACGTTGTAGTCTATTAAATTGGAAAAACGACTCTGTTTTGTCAACATTCTCGTTTGGATTTGGATTATATTTGACCTGTGCAAAAGATCTCTTCGTCGAAATCATGGAATTGTGTTGATTCATAACAATTATGTCAAACTCAAACTGTTCGATTAGCTCTCGTTGCTGCATATATTGAGTTAACACGATTTCTTTTATGAGTTGGATTCTTATCGAAAATCAATTTGATGCTGCTCTTTCTATTTTGATTTTATCTTTGTTGAATTCGGATGAGAAAATTCATCTAATATTTCGTTTTGAAATGAATTCAAGTGATGATTTTGTGGACTGTCAATTGATTGTGTTTGTCCCAATTGGAAATAACAAACATTTGACAAATCCCACATACCCTGTTATCAACCGATTAATCCTATTACGATTTCATTTGTGACAATTTACATACCATTTTTTATTTGATTTGCTAATAGCCTGGGTCGTTTGTTTATGTTAATATAGTTATATCAATCTGAAAACGATCTTGTTGATTTCATGTGGATTCGATCGTGTTTTCTGTTAATGGATGAGGCATCATAAACGATTGCATAGTATTTGTTTAACTGTATCGATTTCAATTGGTTTATGAAAATGATTTTATTGTTGTTGAGTTATCCAATACGATTTTGTATACCCGAATTGGTGATAACGAATTAAACAGAGTGCGTACATCTCTGTTATTGTTTGGTTGAATACGATTTAGCAAGTGTCAATTTGAATGATGCTTTTAGCAATCACATATTGGTTTGATAGTTTGGATTTAATTCTTTAAGTTCGAATTAGATTCTAAAACGATTTTGTGTTTGATTTAGACCAGCTACAGAATCGCAAGATTCCGTAGCTAGTCTTAGAAATTAGATTTTTATCAATTTTATTAATAAAATATCCTTTTAACTTGCCTATTTTTGTCCTCTTTCAGGTACATTCAAATTGCAATAATCAATTGGGCATGTTGTGGCAGTCTAGGAGATATTTGTGTGAGGTAGTTTTTATTTTTAAGTTGTTAGTTTGAGTTAGAGATAGAAACTTGGGATATTTTCCCAGATTTGTGTAAACAATTTTGATAACTTCCATAGGGATGTTTTACCCTGTGTAAGGTCTTTAAATACTTGTCATTTTTTGTAATAAACATCATCATCCTCACTGTGGGAGAACCAGACTATGGATTTATGATTCAAACTGAGACGAAAATTGATGTCTTGTAACAGCTTTCGCTTTCAATATATCAAACTTTTGTTTCAAGTTTTTGCATATCAGTTGGCAATTAATTATCGACTACTTTAGCTATCGTAATTTATTGTATGCTGATATGATTTGATTTATATGTCGTCTGTATCTGATCTCTCCTATTTTTGAAGTACAACAATTACTTTGTTTCAGTTAATAAATGAAAGATTTCTCTTCTTTGTTAATTGAATCATTTTGTATAGATCTTTGCATGCAGATTTATCTAAATGTGAAGATTTGTAACTCATAAGATTGTTGTAATTTTTATGTTTTGTTTGTCCTGTAATCACATCTAAAGAGAACAACAACTTCCCGTTTATGAGAAGATCGTGGAGAATCTGGTGCGGGTTTCCTCCCACCAAACAGCTGAATCGACCATCTTACATAGGACAAATTGGAAAACGTTACTTCAGGTCAGTTTGTTATTTAGTATTTAATAGTTATTTTCTTAGTATAATTTAAGTAGTTTAGTTAGGTATATGTGTAGTTTATATTTTTAGTTAGAGTTGGTATTTTAGTTATTTAGTTTAGATAGTTTTTTTTTAGTTTATTTCTTTTCATAAAATCGTAAAAATCAAAAAACAATAGTCTCGCTATCTTAGGACAAATTACAAATGAGTTTTTCAGGTTTGCATTCAAATCTGTAATTTGTAAACATTTTACTTTTGTAATTAAATTTGAATCTGTTAGTAAATGATCATTTGATTTTATAAAATTATAGTTCTATAGTATTAGATAGTAAATTGTATATATATTAATAGTTTTGTTTTGTTTTTATTAGTTTGTTTTAATAGTTAGTTTTAGTTAGATTAGTTAATTTAGAGTAGTTTTCTTTTGTTTTCTTAAGACTTAGATCAGCTAATGGAGCCGCTAAACCCATCAGGGTGCTTCATACCAAACGTGTTGGGTTATTTAGACAACCCCGGATCGGTTCCACTCTCACAGTTGACGGATGGTCAATTTCTCCCGTCAACAAATGGCACTAGAAGGAGGGCCTACAATTAATTAATGGCACGAGGTGGTCGTAAGACTCCTCCACCACCTAATCGATCACTTATAGTGACAAGAAGTCATTCAAATGATAACATTCCCCTTTAAACAACAACCACATCAAATGACGATCCACGGATCACAGTTGAGCCAGTAACCCCAAATCTCACAAGTGGTGACATACAAGAGATTGTCCACCAATCTCTCATAAGAACACATAGTGCCTTAGCCCATTGAGGCAACCAAACCATCCGTTTGACCAACCTTTAGACTTCTTTGATATCAGAGAACAACTCGGAGGCACTAACCTCACTGTGAACCCTACAGATCCAACCCTCAATCCTGCTTCAGGAGGATCTGGAATACCTCCCTCATCACCTCCATCATCTCCTTCCTCTTCTGGAGGAGATTCTTCTGACGAAGGCAGTTTCCCTTCTCAACCTTCCACACCCACTACACCAATGGCCAACCATAACAATCCTACTAGACCTTGGCTTGACAAGGATGTCGTAGTTGTACCTGGAGCTCAACATCCCTTACCTAAACATCCAGAGAAATGGCTTCCCAAGTTTGACCCTGAATCAAAATAGATCACTGAAGATCACATTAAAAAGTTTTTGTTAGCCATAAGACTCTGCAATGTCGAACACGAAGAACTTGTCTGTAGGTTGTTCCCCTATACTTTCGAGGGAAATGCATCTACATGGTACTTTTCCCAACAACCCCATACCATCGTGTCTTTGGAAAAGTTTGAGTCGTGCTTTTTGGAAAAGTTCGGAGACAGTAACCCTCCGGAAGTCCTAGTCATGGATCTTTCTAACTTAAGAATGAATCCAAAAGAAAAAGTTAAATACATTAATCAAAGATTCTTAACACTTAAAAACTGAATCCTTGTGGATTCCATGCCTACCGAGAATCTTATAATAGCATACTACACTAAAGCTTTGCATCAAAGTATAGCTATTTGGGTTAAACAATCTAAGAAAGCCACATTGTTAGAAGTCTTTGAGGAGGCCAGCCAGATTGAAAAAGACATACTTAGTCTTAAAGACTCTACTAGAAACAAAACAGAGACTAGTCCGTCTTCCTAAAAGAAGATCGAAATCCTCCCCAGACCTACTCAAAGTAAAGCACAACCTGAAAGATCAGATTTAGAAAACTTAACTAAAGTTGTTCAAAAACTGTCAAATCAAGTTATAGACTTGAAAAGGATGACCGAAGAAGCTTCCTCGAGCAAAGGGCCTTACAAACCCCCATTCCGAAAGCCTTTTCCTACCAACCGACCTAATCCAACCACCAAAGGCCTTAATCTAGAAAGTCGGCAATGCGCCCTTCAAACGATTCTAGAAGCCAAATATAACTTGATGCCTCCTGAGATTCTTGAGGAGGTAGTTGAACAAGAGACAGTTCAAGAAGAGGAGTCTTCTCTGAATATTTTTGGACACTTCTCGGATAGCATCTTTCAAGCTAACTTCGAGACAATGCATCCCTATAATACTAGGAGTAAGACAGAAAACAAACCTTCTTCCGAAAACCCTACAACTTTACCTCCAAAATAGTCTAAACCAGCTGAGACTAAACAGAGTAATGTGAAACCCAACTTAGATTATGATGTAGTTGAAGATATTAAAAAGTTGAGAGCTAACATTTCTATTTATGAGTTATTGAAATTTCCATTTCTGCTACAAAAAATGTTACAGAATATCTCAGAGAATGGAAAAAATGGTAATTCAAGTGGTAACAAGGTTGTGCAGAACAAAGTTACTCAGAAGACTTCCACTAAAAACAATCCTAATCCTCAAGATAAAGGAAGCCTTCTCGTAAGTAATGTAAATAATGTAAATAATGTAGATAAAGTAGCTTTAGAAACTGCGAGTAAAAAGCCACAAACTACCACCCTTAGCACTCGCAAAAATGTACCTCCATTTTTTTTAACATTCGAAATCTTTAATAGAAATGTGCACAATTGTATGGTAGACTCAGGAACGTCATCCAATGTGATGCCATGGTATATATGCCAAAAGATTAATGACAAGGTTGAACCATCCACCTTAAAAATCATACAACTTGATCGGACCAATGCTAAAGTTATAGGCGAACTAAAGAATGTGCTTATAATATTATCGTCTAACCCCAAGGTTCATCAAGTTATTGATATTATTGTTGTGGATATTCCAGAAGTGTATGGTATGTTTTTAATCAGGGACTAGTCGGAGCAGCTACACGGTTATTTCGCGATAGATTGGTCTCACCTATGGCTCCCAGAGAACGGCAAGCCCAACAAGATCAAGGTAAATCGTGAACGCTACCTTAAGTTCATGGTCACATATTTGAATGATCCCAACGAACCAATTACACCTTTTGTTGATTCACCCGAAGTACAAGGGATGGACACCTTTTTTTGCAATTTCATGGCCGAGGTTTCAGCTATCACCAATCTAGAATAGTAGTCCGAGATTGTAGCATATGTGCAACCAACAACTTCTACACAATGGTCTCATGTACTCGATGGAAATCAAATTTGGTCTCTTTATTTTAATGGTTCAAAGTCCAAAGAAGGAGCAGGAGAAGGCTGCGTTATTATCGATCTAACAGGTAACAAAACATTGATCGCATGTAGGCTAGAATATGAATGTACTAACAACACTGCAGAATATGAGGCTTTACTGCAAGGTCTCAGAAAAGCTTTAGATATGAACATTCAAAACTTGGCTGTCTTTGGTGACTCTGAAATAGTGGTTAGACAGGTAAGAGATTCTATCCACTGTCTTTCTCCGCATCTTAAAAGCTACCAATCCAAGGTATGGAATTTAATGAATAAATTTGTTGTTTTCAATATAAATTCTATTCCTCAATTGAATAACTTTGAAGTAGATCTATTAGCTAACGTAGCTTCTAAACTCTTTCCTGCAGAAGGCTTGTCCCCAGATGCATTCTCCGTCGAGTTGTTGTTCCAGTCATCCGTTCTCGACAACATCACGAATTGGAGAGTATTTGACGACGATCAACAGATTATTAACTTTTTGCATATGGAAGAAACTTTTCAAGGCACAGTGATAGACGAATGCACGCACGACGACAATTTGCGCGATTTCACGGTAATACCAGATCCAAGAACTCCTGAATCTTCATCGGACATGGTAAATTCGATCCCTAAATCTGTAGTTAGATTAGAGAAATTTTACAATCTTCAAGATAAATTTAAAAAGTCGGTCAACTGTAAAACCAATAGTTCCTCGTTATCTTATGAAAAAGTAAACTTAGGAACTAATGATAATCTGCAGTGCATTAATCTAGGGGTAGGATGTTCTGAACAAGAAAAAGTTGCATTCATTAAATTGTTCAAAGAATTTAAATATGTCTTTGCATGGACGTATGACGACCTTAAAACTTTCGACCCTAACATCATACAACATGTCATTCCTATGAAGCCCCAAACCTTACCCTTTCAACAAAAATTGAGAAAAATGCACCCTAAGCTCGAACCGACCGTTAAAAAAGAATTGAATAAGCTCCTAAATGCTAAGATAATTTTTCCTGTTAGAAACACTCAATGGGTTTCTAACATTGTCCCTGTCCAGAAGAAAAGTGGGGAAATCCGACTCTGCGTCGATTTCCGAAACCTTAATAGAGCGTCTGATAAAGACAACTATCCTGTCCCACCCATGGAACAGATCCTTCAATAGGTATTTGGTTTTGAGATTCTATCCTTACTGGATGGTTTCTCAGGGTACAACCAAGTCCTGATGTCTCCTCCAGACCAACTTAAAACTACCTTCCACACCCCATGGGGCACCTATGCTTATCGAAAAATGCCCTTTGGATTGATTAATGTCGGTGCCACTTTCCAGAGAGCGATGGACATCACTTTCTGAGGATTAATCAATCAGTCCATCATAGTTTACTTAGATGATGTTACTGTATTCTCTAAAAACAAAACTGATCATCTAGCTCACTTACGAGCTGTTCTACAGTGATGTCGTAAATACGACATCTCTTTGAATCCTAAAAAATCCATCTTTGCAGTAGAACAGGGTAGACTCTTGGGATTTATTGTGTCGAGCAAAGGGATGATTATTGACCCTGAAAGGACTCAAGTCATCATGAAACTTCCCCCTGCTACATCCAAAAAGTCTATGCAGTCTTTCTTAGGCCAGATTAACTTCATGAGGAGATTCGTCCCCAGTTTCTCCGAAATGGTCAGGCCTTTACATAATTTAATTAAGAAAGACACCCAATATCACCGGGGTCCCCTAGAAAATCAAGCTTTTAATGCAATAAAGAAGGCCATAATAGACGCTCCGTCTCTCATGAGCCCCAAATTTTCTCAAGACTTTACACTCTACACTTTTTCTTCTGATCGTTCTTATGCCACCGTCCTAACTCAAAAGAAAGCTGAAAACAATGAAGTACCCATCGCCTTTATGAGCTCTTCTTTCAAATGCACTGAACTTAATTACCCAGCGATAGATCGGCAAGCCTACGTTGTTTTCAAATTAGTCAATCATTTTTGATCCTATATTTTGAAGTCAAGGACGAAAGTCATTGTCCCCCACCCAACTGTCAGGAACCTGTTAGTGCAGAAGGAACTAGGTGAAAAGAGGGCTAACTGGGTCACCTCCTTGCGGGAATACGACTTAGAAATCACCCCAGCTTAGATATTGAGAGACCAAGGGTTATGTAAGTTAGTCGTTGATTCAGCAACAGGACAACAAGAAGAAAGCGATATGTCAAACCTAGGACAACACGATCAAAACGCAATCTGTTGCGCACAAAATTCTGTCAGTCCTTTGTATGACAATATAAGATTCTATCTTGAACATGGGTCAGCCCCCCGTCACTTGAACCCCACTAAAAGAAGAGCATTGAGATTAAATTATTCCTCCTTTCATTTGGTTAATGGTATCCTGTTTTGTCAAAGTTTTGACGGCATACTGATGCGTTGTCTTGAGAAAGACGAAGCATAAAAAGTCTTGTTAGAGCTGCATGCTGGAGAAGCTGGTGGTCATTTTGGTGGTGAAACCACTGCTCATAAGTTTTTAAGATTCGGTTATTACTGGCCCACGCTTTTTTGAGACGCCAATGCCTTGTGTCGTAAATGTACCATTTGTCAGAAAGCATCAGGGCAGTTACAAAAACCAGCCTTTCCTTTGCAGCCCGTTTCAGTAGACTCTCCTTTTCAAAAGTGGGGCCTTGACATCATAGGTCCAATCAACCCCCCATCCTCAAAACAACATAAGTTCATCATAACAGCCACAGATTACTTTACCCGGTGGTCTAAGGCTGTCGTGTTAAGAACTGTGAACACCAGTCAGGTAATTGTTTTTCTAAATGAAAATATTATCACTCGTTTTGGTATCCCTGATTGTTTAGTATTCGATAACACTTCTTACTTTTACTCTCTTGAGATGAGTGATTTTTCTTTGGGAAAAGGAATTAAATTGAAGTATTCTGCTAGCTATCACCCCCAAGGCAACGGATTGGCAGAATCAACAAACAAGAACTTGATTAAAATCATCAAGAGAATGGTGGCTGAAAATCACAAAAATTGGCACAATGCACTATTGAACGCACTATGGGATGATAAGGTAACACCAAAATCTGTTGTAGGTAACTCCCCCTTTTTTCTCGTTTATGGCAGAGAAGCAATTCTGCCACCACACATTCTTCTTCCTTCACTTTAGTTGTCGCAGAAAATTCAAGAAGAAGATTGTCCCCCTTTGGAAAACTGAATTAACGCTTTGATGAAGCTAGAAGAGGTAAGAGCCCAAGCTAAACGTAAGTTAGATCAACATCAATTATTGGTTAAAATATGGTTTGATTCTAACTCTTCTTTCGATAGGAATTTCAAAGTAGGTGACCTTGTCTTGAAATGGGACAAACCGCATGAGCGAAAAGGAGAGCACACGAAATTTCAAAACTTATGGCTTGGACCGTTTTTAATTGCTGAAAAGTTGGGTCCCAATTCTTTTTGATTGCAGAATCTTGAAGGGCAGCCTAACACCTATCCGGTGAATGGCCAAGCCCTGAAAAGATACTTTGCTTGACGACAACCCTTGTACAATATGTACATATTTTTCTTTTGTTTTCTCTTTCTTTTTCTTTTTGTTTTTGATTTCTCTTTTGAGTTTATCAACTTGTGTTTTTGGAAATGCACATACCTGTATACTGAGCTATTCAAACAAAGAAGATAGAAAATTCCTTCGCTAAAATAACTGCTAAGAAAATTGTATAAACATCAATTGTATACTTCTGAAATTTACATCTGTAAGTGGAAAAAGTTTGTCGTTTGAAAGAAGTTAATTGATTTCAATCTCTAACATAATCGTGTTGGGATCATCTATTATCTTTTTATGTTTTCCCTTTTCCTTAAGGGAATGACTCAAAATATGTCTCCCCATCTTAGGAAGTTGCTTCTGTAAATGAAACATCTCTGGATCTTAATAAAGGACACTTTTAAAAAAATTCTGCTGAGGTCTGAAAAAATATGTTAAGATATCATAATTTTCAGCGTCACCCTGCTCAACTATATATCTTTGAAAGACAAAACAAAATAAATCAATAAGAGAGCTGTGGGAAGTTCTTGTAAACCCATCGGGATGCTGAACAGGTTTGCTGGCTGCAGGTAAATGCATGCATGACGCCAAGACAACTTTGTCGGGGTACTGAACAGGCCCGCTGGCAGCGAAGCAATGTCGGGTATATGAAAATTTGCAAATAAGAAACCTCTTAGTGTCCTTTATTCTGATCTAGAACTTCTTGGCAGAATACGGATGTCAGAGTGGGTTAAATGGCAACCCTGTCGAGGCTATGGATGCCTGCTGGTAGCAGTGGCTCTGTCAACAGTATTGGATATTTTATCTTTAATATCGCAACTCACTTGTATTGAGACTGTTATCAGCTTTCATCCTTTAAACACTGTTGGAATATTTGGTTAATGATGATGTTTACATGATTTTCTGGTTGTTATCTTTGAGTTAGAATTTTTCTCGTTATCCTAATCTGAATTTGTTCTTTTGGCAGAGATAACTGCTTCTACCAGTGTGTTTCCATTGTTGGCATCCAATTCACATTTTTATATTGTCCTTATAAGCTGCCTACACCAGAGTTTTGCAAACTTTGATTTTGTCGCAATCTCTTCAATAAAACGACACTATTGTTTTATATGCGTTTGCGCACTTACCTTTGTTCTATTTTTCATGACTGAAAGCGTGAAAACTTGATTTACGAAGTTGCATAAAAATCGTCACTGAATTTTCGTTATCATTCTTGTCGATATGCCCATTGCGTTTACATTTTACTCATCATTATACAATTGGCAAGACCTCTTGATCTGTACTCATTTGACATTCTTTCATTGATTATACAGTTTCATTTCATGAGTGATTGAGTTTGTGATGCATTGGTGATTGGATTTATATGTTCTTTGATCGATTCACTTGGCACATTGATTTCATAAAAAAATGTTTTGTTGTGGAAAAACCCTCGGTATAAAACGTTACATACAACACATGTTTCATATAACAAACCCCTTGGTGCGATTTTGATTTATTGCTTTGGTTTTAAAAACTATGGTATAACTATTGTTTGCACGAATGATTAATCCACTTACCAAAGGTTTCGATTGATTGATTGAAGTGGCATGTTTGTAACACATATGCATTGTGATTTGAATAAGTTGTAAGCGCCGGCGGTTGTACCATGGTAATGACTATTCTGCATGACAGAAATAGCTCCACCACCTTCGCACGATATGTCATTAATGTTTACCCCTATCCCTATTTCACCTCTGCTAGTTTCGGGTAAGCCTGTGAGAATTCTTCCCCTGCGTCTGCTACGCTCAAACCCTGGCTCGTTCACATAGCTCACAGTGTGCTCTTGTCTATGGCACCGATGGTGTGAATTGAGCCGAATGGTAATCAAGCCCTACTACTGTTCGATAACGCCTGGAAATATTTAGAGGATAGTGGTTGGCTCACGTTTGTACAAAGGTTCGAGGGTTTCAATCTATTTGTTGTGCAACAATTCTCCCTTACCTTTGATGGGTGTAGGGCCAAAGTAGGTGACATTCATATTGAAATCAGTGAAGAGTTCATTAGCTCTGCCACAGGATTGGCAGCCACGGGCCATCGATGGTTTAAAAACTCTAAAGTCGATGAGGTTCCATGGCCTTTACTGTTCGTATCATGAAAAGTCACATCCTGTGATAAAGGTTTGCCTATTTCCATGCTTAAATGTAGGTGGCATGACCTTTTGATAATGGTTAAACAATTTGTGACCTGTGAGGGTCGGTATGGGTTGGTTTTTCTTTATCACCTTCGACTGTTAATGAATTGCATGGGTTATCCATTGAACATGCCATTTTACTACTTGCATAGTCTGTACAAGATGTCAAAGAGGTTTAAATGAGATAAGGCCAATAGTAGCTTGTTCCACCATGGCTTAATTAGACTCATCGTGGTTCATCATTTAAACCTCCACGATGATAATTGGCAAGCTTTTCTATCTTGAAATGGCTTTGTTGATTCAAAGTCTGTCCAAATTGACAAGCCTATGGTCAGTGAGACTAAGGTCAGGCCACCCGTGCCTTTCCATTCCCTTTTACCCTCTCCCAAACCCTCGGTCTGCCTTGATATCGACCTACCCAACATTATAACAGACAAGGTTGAAGTTGTAAAAAATCCCATGAGCAAGAAAGTCAAGGGTAACCCTATTGTCGATAGAAAAGGTAAAAAGAATGCTTGATTGATATCGAGACTTGCTCAGAATAAACCTAAGACAAATGCTAATCAAAAACCCATAGTCCTCAGTGAAGACTCGAAAACTGATATCGAGCACTTCCTAGCTGGAGAATACCCTTATTGCCATGGTTTGTGCTTCAAGCCACCCTATGACTTTATTTCTAATTTACCCCCTTGCCTAAAGAACAATCCTAGCTACCCAGGTATCAAGCTACCTAATGGAACCCTCGGTGATGTAAACCAACCCTCGCCTGCAATTTCGAAGCTCGAGCAGACAGCATGTGTTCAATGTAATGTGTGGTTGGAGCGCTATTATACCGACATTCCCTTATTACAGTTGAAAATCAAATCATTGGAAAACCAAGTTACAGGGTTGACAAGAGAAAGGGACAAGCTTCAAGCTAATGAAAAGAAGCAAAAAACCATTGGTACAATCATTTTTAGGAATGTCGAGTCGACAACAGCCTTCATCAATTCCAAACTATCATGACCAAGTAGTCTGTTGATTATCCAGGTATGAATTTCAATATCAATTTCGTTTTTTGAATTGCTAGGATTAATATAATCAATTGAGTTTGGTTTTCAATTAGCTCTGTTCGTTGTTAGAGATTACTCTATCATAGTTTGATTATCAAAAACGGTTATGTTGTGGATCCTCTACATTGCTTTCGTTTTGCTAAAATTAAATGAAGTTATGATTTGGTTATATGATTTGGTCATGCCCAGTTTAGCAATTGATTGGTTTTCACTGGTTTTGATTAGTTTTGAATAATTCTGTTGGTTTGAATTAACGAAATCAATGGGTTTTGCTTTCGCTTGGATTTTGTTTTTATCTAACCTGAACAGAAGGTTTTTACACTAAAATTAGAACACGGTTCTGTTTTGATTTAACATGATTTTGTTGTCGTTGGATATCAACGGCTCTGATTTAGTTCTTGTGATTTGATTTTTGAAATGTTTTCATAGGATTGAATTGGCTTGATAAATATGTTGTAGTCTATTAAATTGGAAAAACGACTCTGTTTTGTCAACATTCTCGTTTGGATTTGGATTATATTTGACCTGTGAAAAAGATCTCTTCGTCGAAATCATGGAATTGTGTTGATTCATAACGATGATGTCAAACTCAAACTATTCGATTCGCTCTTGTTGTTGCGTATATTGAGTTAGCACGATTTCTTTTATGAGTTGGATTCATATCGAAAATCGATTTGATGCTTCTCTTTCAGTTTTGGTTTTATCGTTGTTGAATTTGGATGAGAAAATTCGGCTAATATTTCGTTTTGAAATGAATTCAAGTGATGATTTTGTGGACTGTCAATTGATTGTGTTTGCCCCAATTGGCAATAACAAACATTTGAAAAATCCCACATACCCTGTTATCAGCCGATTAATCCTATTACGATTTCGGTTGTGACAATTTACATACCAGTTTTGATTTGATTTGCTAATAGCCTGGGTCGTTTGTTTATGTTAATACAGTTATATCAATCTGAAAACGATCTTGTTGATTTTGTGTGGATTCGATCGTGTTTTCTGTTAATGGATGAGGCATCATAAACAATTGCATATGATTTGTTTAACTGTATCGATTTCAATTGGTTTATGAAAACGATTTTATTGTTGTTGAGTTATCCAATACAATTTTGTATACCCGAATTGGTGATAACGAATTAAACAGAGTGCGTACATCTCTGTTTCATTTGGTTGAATACGATTTAGCAAGTGTCGATTTGAATGATGCTTTTAGCAATCAAATATTGGTTTGATAGTTTGGATTTAATTCTTTAAGTTCAAATTAGATTTTAAAACGATTCTGTGTTTGATTTAGACCAGCTACAGAATCGCAGGATTCTGTAGCTCGTCTTAGAAATTAGATTTTTATCAATTTTATTAATAAAATATCCTTTTAACTTGCCTATTTTTGTCCTCTTTCAGGTACATTCGAATTGAAATAATCAATTGGGCATGCTATGGCAGTCTAGGAGATATTAGTGTGATGTAGTTTTTATTTTTAAGTTGTTAGTTTGAGTTAGAGATAGAAACTTAGGATATTTTCCCAGATTTGTGTAAAAAGTTTTGATAACTTGCATAGGGATGTTTTACCCTGTGTAAGGTCTTTAAATACTTCTCATTTTTTGTAATAAACATCATCATCCTCACTGTGGGAGAACCAGACTATGGATTTATGATTCAGACTGAGACGAAAATTGATGTCTTGTAACAGCTTTCGCTTTCAATATATCAAACTTTGGTTTCAAGTTTTTGCATATCAGTTGGCAATTAATTATCGACTACTTTAGCTATCATAGTTTATTTTATGCTGATATGATTTGATTTATATGTCATATGTATCTGATCTCTCCTATTTTTGAAGTACAACAATTACTTTGTTTCAGTTAATAAATGACAGATTTCTCTTCTTTGTTAATTGAATCATTTTGTATAGATCTTTGCATGCAGATTTATTTAACTGTGAAGATTTGTAAATCATAAGATTGTTGTAATTTTTTATGTTTTGTTTTTCCTGTAATCACATCTGAAGAGCATAGCAGCTTCCCTTTTACGAGAATATCGTGGAGAATCTGGTGCAGGTTTCCTCCCACCAAACAGCTGAATCGACCATCTTACATAGGAAAAATTGGAAAACGTTACTTCGGGTCAGTTTGTTATTTAGTATTTAATAGTTAATTTCTTAGTATAATTTAAGTAGTTTAGTTAGGTATATGTGTAGTTTATATTTGTAGTTAGAGTTAGTATTTTAGTTATTTAGCTTAGATAGTTTTTTTTTAGTTTATTTCTTTTCATAAAATCGTAAAAATCAAAAAACAATAGTCTCGCTGTCTTAGGACAGATTACAAATGAGTTTTTCAGGTTTGCATTCAAATCTGTAATTTGTAAACATTGTACATTTGTAATTAAATTTGACTCTGTTAGTAAATGATCATTTTATTTTATAAAATTATAGTTGTATAGTATTAGATAGTAAATTGTATATATATTAATAGTTTTGTTTTGTTTTTATTAGTTTGTTTTAATAGTTAGTTTTAGTTAGATTAGTTAATTTAGAGTAGTTTTCTTTTGTTTTCTTAGTACTTAGATCGGCTAACAAAGCCGCTAAACCCGTCAGGGTGGTTCTTACTAAATGGCTTGGGTTATTTAGACAACTCCGGACCGGTTCCACTCTCCCAGTTGACAGACGGTCAATTTCGCCCGTCAACAGACTGTGGTCACACTTGGTACCGTGATATTGGGATTCATCATTTTGGGTATCCCATAGACATAGAGTCAGAACACTTCACATAAAAAGTCCTGAAGTCACGAAACGTGAAGCATCCTTTGGAGGAGAAAGAAGCCAAGTATTTTGGCATTTCAGGGATCATCTTTTCGACTATTCTGAGGAGCAGGAGTCGGGCACTTGACATCGAAAGTCCCAAAATTGTGAAATGCGACATACCTTCAGAGTTAGGCTACGGTCATGAAGGAAGTGGTCACATGGATGAGATGTGGGCCAAGGCTAATTGTCGTTAAATCCTATTTCGACATTCGACATTTCGGCATATTGGGTTTCGGAGAATCGAGGGGGCAGAGACTCTCGAAAACAAGATTCACGGAGTCCCGAAATCCGAAATCCCTTTTTTTGGGAAAAGGTACCAGTTTTGTTGGAGGTCGTGGGTAAGTTGAAGGACCTATGGATCAAATGTTGAGATTCCGATAGGGATCTGAAAGAGTCACTTCAGCTCAGGGAATATTTAAAATGATCATGTGAGCAGATCTCGGTCCGAGGGTTGTAGGTCTGTGTCACCAAACTTGTAGTAAGCCTTATTACAATTATTGCTTTCACTCTACATATACTATATAGTCCCTATTTAATAGATATGGCCTCACTACATAGAAATTTATATATCTATTTAAGGGAGTTAGGGTAGGACCCTAATAGATTCACATGGTTAATTGTTTTGTGAAGACTTGATATGAAACATTAGATAGAGATATTAGTTTGAAAATACTAAATAAAATAAAATTAGTTTCCTTTTAGATGAATGTGGAGAACAGAGAGTTCATCCCTCCTCTAACCCATGACCTTTTCCCAATGATTTCAAACATTCTATAATGGTATTTTTTAATGATGTAACAACATATGTTATAGAAATGGATGGAAAATCCATTGATACTAATAAATTTATTTATCCCCAATGCCAAATACTATAGATTTTTTTTCAAGATATTTATAAATTTTTGTAACTGTATGGAACATTATAGAGTATGGTGTTTTTCTTGGGAAGCCTCCATAGATATTTTTAATATGATTGAAATATATTCTCATGCATCAATATTTCATTCTTAATCATTTTGATATTTTTTTCTTAAAACAAAGGATGGAGACTAAAAACTAGTTATTTCCAAGCATGTGTAATGATTTCCCATTCCTATATATGTTAGAGGAAAATATGATTGAACTTAAAGGGAAGAGGTTTATGATGCTTCCCATAGTATATAATTCTTCCCATAGGATATCAAAAGATAAATGGGTTTATGAGCCAATTACATGGAAGGAAATATATCAAGTTGGATCCTAAGATTGTCCTTCAAGAAAGAAATTTCAAAAAAATATGTCTAATTCTCGTTATCATGTCATTTAATGTGTGTTTTCCTCTTCTCTAGCACTAGTCGATGAGATCCAAATATGGAATAATTTCCTATTCCATTTCCTTACTTAGATCCATTAGAAATACTACTTGCTTTTTAATTTGTCTAACATTGGACAAGGTTTAATATATTAACAAGGACCTTCCCTTCATCTAGTATTTCGTCCTTGAATTTTGTTTGGGACTCCCAACACTATTGTTTCCTCTACATGTTCTTAGGTGTATAAATCTTAAATATTCTCATGAATATGATTGTAAAGAAGTCTTCAAAGAACTGAAAAACTAGATTGGACTATTACCTCATCTAGTAGATCCAATTCCTATGGGTCTGAGAGAGTGCATATTCCTCTAGACAAATCTTTGTCATATATACTAACTTGATTCCCTTTTCTCCAAATGATATTTTGAATAAATTTCATGTCATTATTTCTAATCTTGGTGTCTTGTCAAAACACTATTTTCATACTATGATTGTGAATTAACATCGTTACTCCATCTTGCTTCATTATAGTTTCTAACTCCTTTTAGATACATATCTTCACATTAAGGGTTTTAATACGTCAATTGAAGGAAAACATAATAATTTAATGGATCAATAGATATTCATGAGGTAGAGATATGCAAAGTATCATATAGGAGTTTATTTTAGGGTTTTTGGTGGCTAAGTGGAAAACTTGACAGTGTAGTGAGTCGTCGAAATCTCTGACTTTCGATGGCTAAAGGGAAAAACGCAAGACCAATGAGCCGCCAAATGTGATGAAGAGTCCAGAATTTAATTCTTTCTACCCAGATCATGTTCTTCGAGTTATATAACATGTGGGAATGGTATCAAATTAAAGATCTAATAATTATCAGAAGTTAAATCATCCTCCTCATTAAGTTTTGAAGACATATGGCAAAAGAAGGAAGCCAAATGGCATTTCTATTTTTGATAGAAATCACCCAACTGTCAAACAGAGATCTCAAAATCCATGATCTTCACCTGTAGACTGCCAAGTAATGCTAAGAGGGTAAATTCAACCTATAGTGATCTTACTTGTCATATCCATTTTTTATTATATTCAATTTTAGTTATTTTCAGATCCATTTTTATAGGATCTTGAAATTGTGAAAAGTGGATAAACCATAAAATCTTTCTAAGGAGTTAAAATAAACCATAAAATCTGATTTAAGGAGTGAAAATAAACCATAAAATAGTTCAATACCACCAAATTACTAAATCACACAGAAAATTTTTAAGTATTGGCCGTCAAAATATTAGCTATGTAGAGTCTGATCAATTCAACATTTCTCTTCTTGAAAAAGAATTGAAATCAAGATTTCATAAAAAACCAGAACACCATTGCATCAGAACACCATTTCATAAATTACTCATGCAACTGTAGAAAATAATTTTCACAACTATAGCATATTTTTTGTAACTGAGATATATATAGGATTGATTTCATTGGTCTTCTGACTAATTCGGTCAAATTGACCAAACAATAAGTCAATGACTGTTAGATTCTCACACGTGCCATAGTTGGTTGTTATAACGACTAAAGTTGGAATGTTGGTCACTAGAATGACCAACGTGTAATGTTGGTCGCTAGAATGACCAACGTGGAATGTTGGTCGCTAGAGTGGTGAACAGTTGGACACCGAAAAAAAAAGTAAATTTGGTCCAAAAAAAGAAAAACAATTACAACAAAATTTTAATCCGTCGTAATATTTCGTTGTAATTTCCGCCCAATGTAGTAGTGAAATAATCTTCCATCTGCATATTCCATAACTAGTAGTTTTGGCTGTTAAATTTCTTAACCCTGAACTTTCCATCTTCCACCATTTTTCCCACTCAAACTAGGAACCCTCTTTTTCTGCGAGTTTCCTTTCGCTCTGATACCAGTTGTTAGAAAAATAGGGTCACGGAGAAATAAAATAAAAAAAATGCAGAAATAAAACACAAAAGGTACAAAATATAATAGAGACACAAATATAAGTGGTTCACCCAACATGGGCTACATCCACTAGATAAATTGCCAGGTCCTTCCTTTTTATTATCCATCAAAATGGAGGGATAAAACCTATATCTCAACCATTGTAACTTCCTCTTATTTCTCTCACAATATCCTCTCTCAGAATACAATATTCACACACATACACAACTACAAGACAATTCTCTCATAAAATAGGGTTTCCTTCTAGGGAAATAAATCCCTAAAATAACTTCTACCGTCATATCTGCGACCTTATAATGAACGGTTTAGATTGACTATGAAATTACAAAATTTTACAAGGAAATGTTTTCCAAAATTTCTCTTCGCAAGAGTTTCCCTCGAATCCCCTTCCAGGGGGGCTCCAAATATTATTCCCCCCCCCCTGGCATCCCCATGGACCCCCCCGATGACATAGACATATGAGGGGGGGGAATCCCCCTCACACCCCACGCCAAGAAATGGGGTCCAAACGTGGCTGAAAAAAATACCTCTGAATCAAGAAGATAATCAAGCTCCATAACCAACAAGTTGAATTGGTATTTCTAGGTGTTTTTTCTTTTCCCATAGGCCATCCACAACATTTTATTGCTTGCTTGGCATTTTTCTCTTCCAAAGAGATGTACATTCAATTCTACACTTACATAGGAAAATTTACATGTATCGGGTCATTTTATTTATAGTTTGAGGAATTTACATACCCCTATGTGTTTATTTACTACCTAGGTGAATCTAAATCCCCTTAGGAGTTTTATTTATTTCCTAGGAAAATTTACACCCCCCTAGGCATTTTATCCATTTCATAGGAAAATTTACATCCCTTGGGAATTTTATTCACTACCTAGGTGACTTTACTCACTTACCTAGTTGATTTTCCCTTTTCAGTCAATTTCCTTACATTTTTGGGTCAACTTTTATTTTCTAGTGTTGTGAATGGGTAGATTTATCGTTGGTTGGTTAGCATAATTTACCTTCAACAAGAAAAAAAATTGTAAAAGAAGAAGCTAAGGAAGTTGTTGAAGAGGTGATGAATTCAAATTACACAAACAAAAAACAATTGAAAAATCATTTGTGTTGATGAGATAGACAAGCCATAGGCCTACTATGTATAGATAAAGCTATCTCTTATAAGAGATGTATATTCTACACTAATTCATAATTTAAAACATAACAAGAGGTTGGAATTAAAAATTTTAATAGTGTTAAATCCTTAAGAGGAAAATAACCTATGATGTAAGAAATATAAACTTAATATGAAGTTAGGGTTCAACATGATATTGAGTAAAACAAAATTTATATAATGTACAAAATAAAAGGGAGCCTTGTTAGTAAAATATTGCTTCATGCATTGCTCAATTATACATCTTGTTTTCTTGTTCAAAATAGAATCCCAATGTTCTCCATTTATGATTTATAATTTTTATAAATGAATGGGAAGCCCCCAAAAATGCACCAAGAATTTGAGACCAAAAAACTATGAAAACTATCAATATCATGATTGTTTATAAGATAACCCTATATAGGAACTTAGATCCTGTTGTGCACAATTGAAAATAATTGGCTAATGATTATGGGTCAACTGTAGTAGGGTTAACTGAATGTATTTCCAAGAACATTCACACTAACTTAACATATATTTTGATGGAGTAAAACAATTTACCTACATCCTACAACCAGGGAAAGAAAACATCTTAGTAAAAGTTGAAATACTTGAATTCATATATTAGTGTGGTCCTTAGTCCATGAGAATTCACTAAATTATCTAAATAAGCACACATTTTAATGGTCGGTCAAAGCATGTACTGCACTAAGTCAACAAGTGGTCAAGTGTGTTTTCAGGAAACCATATTCCAATGGTTATATGTCATGAACCATTGCATGTAACTTAGTCATGGATATTTTGAGAACTCATTGCCATTTGTGGGACTGGACATTGCTAACTGAATGGGTCATATGAGTCAAATATCTATCCTAGGATGGATATGGTGAGACAATTTAAGAGTATTGATAATTGAGAGTGCACATAATTTAGAACTGAATTAGCCGCATGCAGGAACATGGAATTTTTTTTCAAAACATTGATAAGAGTAGGTTCAAGAAATAACTTTGTCCTGATGAATAGCGCACTCTAGGTTATCCATCAAATGTGATCATAAAACCCTTCAATTATCTAAGGAAATCCATTTGGTATATTTTTGAATTTGGGAACACACCTAATGGAACATTAATAAATCATCTTAAAAGTTTGACAATTGCCTAATCCATAAGAATGTTTTGACACAAAGAATTTCATTCTGCATAAGCATTACTTTTTCTTTTTGCATGTCATCATTAACATTGTGTAAGGAAACCATATCTTAATCATGGGAATGTGATTAATATAGAATTGTGAATCTGGGTTCCACCCAAATCACCTTGTAGGTGTTATTTACTAGTTACATTAATTGTGTAAGTATCTAAATCCAAGTTTAATCATTAGTTCATGTAGTATATGAAATTCGCACAGAGGTAATCAGATATACCTACTTACCATGTAATGCACTATGTTGTTCACCTCTATGCTAAATTCCTTTGTGAACCACACAATGATGATATGATACCTCTCTACTACTACTCTAATGTGATGGATATATTCTTGTAGTTTTCCTCGTCATAACCTAAATGTGGGACCTCGATAGGATTTTAATGGTTAGGTGGGATCCTTGGATATCTTCTATCCCTTTCTCACTAGGTTGACTTATTTTGACCCTTAGGCCACCCTATCGAGGTAGTTTATTACTTTATGGGTCCAATTGAGGGCACACTCACCCAATTGGGACCATAATTACATTGAATATCACGTTTCAAGTCTATGGAAATCTAAATCTTTTTGGAATTGTTATTTATGGGGTCAAAGTGTGTTAAAACTCATTATCCTTTATTGATCTCTAAGAAAAATTAATACCACAGATTCCTTGGTGGTATGGTATATGTAATTTATGATACACATAATCGATGGTCATTTTAGGGATAAAATCATATGGAACGGTCTTACCAAACCCATGGAATTAGGTTAAAAAGCATAGTATGATTGTTCCATATGAATTGGTCTTTCCAATGGATATCATAGCATACGCCTACACCTAGAGGTCATTGTCTTTCCTATTTATACCTTTAAATTCCTCTTTCTAAAATCTCTTGGTTAAAACACTGAAATCTTCTTTGAAACCCTGTTTTGTAAGCACATGCTCAAATTTGATCTCTTTCACTTCTACCATGCCTTAGGTTGCTCACGCATGCCATCTATAAAAATTAAAAATGTAAATATTTTGATTATCTTGGATCCAACCTTGCAAGACTATTGATTAACTGTAACATACACAGCCCCTAGCTAGGTCACGTCACTATTAAAATGACCCAATAAAATTTCTAGTACAAATATAAAATATAGAAATTAACATACAACATGAAATACAAATTCATTCAGCTGTCCATGTTCTATAAAAATGTAAATCCAATTACTCTTACTATGCACAACAACAATTGAATACATACATCAATAGTCAACCATAAGATAGAGACACAAATGCATCTTTCTTCTCACAATAAGCTACAATAGCCAAATATAACTCATAGTAGATTGCACAACAATTATATCATCATTATACATGAGTAAACACATCAAATAGAGAACTTATCTTATAAATTGTGCAACCTACTACAAAGGACAAACGTTCCTCCCAATTGTCTCCTTATTTTTCCAATTCTCAGCAGCAAGACACCCCCGAGCTAGGGCTATGAATCCAGAAGAGAAGGAGGTCCCTAACGTTGGTCAATGTCCCCCTTTCAACAATTAAACTCTCAACTAATTCCAATTCACCAACAAACTTCCCCTCAACCTGCACATCCCAAGGGATGGAATCCCCATTCACTACTCATAGTCCCTCAATCCTTTCCACTCCCCTCCAGGAATTCCATCACCAGTTGGACAAAAATTCTACTTGTTGGGACTTCATGAATTCTACAGTTGCAACACAAATTCTCCCAGCAGCCAAAACGCATGATCCTTGGATGAATTTGGAATAGATCATCGCTCCCAGGAACACAAACTCTTTCTCCATGAAATTATAGCTCCAAAAAACATCCAAACATGTCCACAGTAGATTCCTATAATCTCCCACACTCATAAAACCATTGTTGGTCAGAAAACTTCATGTAAAAAATAACTCTCTATGCAAAAACGTGAATGCATAATTTTGGTCCCCTACCCATACGAATTTCCTCACTTATCTTTCTTCCTTGACTTTCACTCTTCCCCAAGATGATTCTGCTCATCCCCCATCCTCTAAATAATTATGGGAAGTGACTCTCACACCAACCCTCTTACATGAATTCAATGATTGGGATCTAGAACACTAAACAACTAATGGAACGCTCATGGAAAGGATAATTTAGAGAAAAACGGGAAGTGGGTTTTGGTTTAATAGATATGTGTAAATCTACCCCTTAGACCCCTACCCTCTTTTGTGGTTACTTAGCTCCCAATCTTCGTTTGTGTCCATCTATAGTTAGTGATACATTTCATTCATTATATTTCAATTTACATTGTTTACATATTTTCTCCCAGCCATACATGAAATTTACAATATACATCGCTTGGCTCTCAACCACATACTAAATTTACAATACACATCGCAAGTTTGGGGTTTGAAAAATGTGATGTTACATTCCCCTCCCCCTACAAACTGCATTTTTTATGACGCATGCCCCTTCCTAAACCCGCAGGTCAGAAAGTCCACGTCAACATAGGATATTTCCTTTACCACTGGCCCGAAGAGCTTTTAAATGGCTCTTCTATTTCACTTTCAAGAAATTTGCACCCACAATCAACTTCAAGAATCCTCCCCTTGTACTTTGGGAAATCAGATTTCTCACTTTCACGAATCCGTTGGTCAAGCGCCTGTCTTTCAAATCCCCGAAACCCAAAAACAGTCAACACCGACCCGTCCTCTTTCTCTTTCGGACTTTTCTTTATCACGATTTTGATTGTTGCGGTGTCAAGAAGCTTGTTCCCGCGATTCTCAAAACCCAATTTTATGAAATTCTGACACACCCACAAGGTTGACCTTTCAACGCCCCTTTACTCCACCGGGACTTCGAACTTCACGATATCGTGAATCCTAATGCAAAGGGTTTGGGACTTCACCCGACGAAACCCAAAAATGGTCAACTGAATTGACTCCTTGTCGAGAGTGCGTCACCTGTCCACTCACTAACTCCTCTGTGGCCCACACAAATCTTTTTATCTTTCGAGACTTCGCGTTTCATGATTTTTCGATTCCCGTTGCAAATTTTACAAGACTTCAACCTAAGAAACCCTGATATAGAAATCCACGTGTAAATCCAACGACCCTTGTGGCTTGGATCTATGGTCCTACTCCTCCTGAGCTTAGAACCTTTCACAACACTCGTTATAACTTCCCTGCTCCTCTGCGAGATTGAACGGCTCATGGGACTTCGTGATTTCTCCTCAGAGAATTACGATCATCCGTTCACCCTCTGAAAATCTGTCCTCCTACGATCCCTCGTTACTAAACTTTCCTTCAAGTTTTTAAGGTACTTGGCCTTGTGCCTTCCTTCAACTCCTTTGAAGGTTCAAATCCTTCTGATATTTCCACACTCTGTGTATTTTAGACAAACCCTTGCATGCACTCCTTGCGACAGACTTTCAAACACTTCCAAGTGTTGAAATCGTTCGACTCTGTGTACACCTGCAGCAGCAGTCTCTCAAAAGCTTCACTCAGGTTCGCAACCCTGAGGCTTCACTCAGCCTACGCACTCCTTTCACATCTCCTGTGCCAACTGCATTTCTATGGAAATGAGAACAAAAACTTTCTCTCCTGAGCTTTCAGAGACAAACCTCTGAACACCTTTGTCAACGCACTCCTTAAGGACAATTCAACTGCACTCCTTGCAAGAACTCTTGCTCAGATAGAGAAACAATTGAAACTCATTTATCTTCCCTTTCCTCTAAGATTTCAAACATTCAACAAGAAATCATTCATACATAGCATAAAAGCAATTGTATGGAAGATAGAGTAAAATATTCATGAGCATAACATTCAAAGATGCATACACAGAGAATATATGGACACCATGAGTCTGAATCATAGCTTTCTTGTATTAATTCAAAACTTTTGTACATGGAGTCTTCTACATAGCTCTATTTGCTTCTCCTCTATGTTCTTTAGAATAATCTCCATGCTCATAATAATGTTACAATACACAATAAGGGTGTCTATATCACGTTTCCCTCTTGTGCTCTAAAACTGTCTAATCTAACATTCAATTCTATCTATCTACATTAACTACCATAAATGTCTTCTATCTACTAAGGATGAGAGAAAATCACTCAAGGTCCGTTTACATTTTTTTCAAGTGCACCTCCACTTGATGTTTCATTAATGATTCAAGATATTTCAAAATTTGGGCTGGGTGCTTTTCCAGCTGTCCGATTGTCTTTGCGTTGGCTTGCTTGAGATGCTCCTACATCATACTCCCTCACTTGAAAATTTTCATGGGCTCCTATCCATGAGCTCGCACACGATCTGTCCATGCTTCTAGATCTCCACTTCATTCTCCCAGCTAGCATATTCAACTGGATGGCCTTTCCATTTGACCAAATACTCAAAATATTACTTCCGCCTGGTCTTCTTACTAACCCTCTTGTCCAGTATGCGCTCCATCTACGGCCTTTCTGCAACTGACATCTGCTTTGTCCACTGGACCAGTGGCTGTTCATTTCATGTCCCTACTTCCTCAGCTATATATGGGTACAAACCTGAGATATTGAATATCGAAGAAATTCCGATCCCATCGGGTAATTCAATCTCGTAAGCATTCGTCCCAAATTTCTTCAAGACCTTACATGGTCCGATTTTCTTCATCTTTAGCTTATTATATGTTCCTCTATGGAACCTTTCCTTTATCAAATGTACCAAATCACCAACCTCAAACTGAATTTGTCTCCTCTGCTGATTTGTTCTGTGCTTATATTCCTGGTTCGAACTCTGCAAACGCTCCTTCACCTGGCTGTGAAGTTCCTTCATCACCTTTGTGGAATCTTCTGCACTAGCACTCCTAGTTGCATTCTGTTTTGAATCTCTCAACTCAGAAATTCCTCTTGGCTACATGTCATAGACAATCTAAAATGGACTCTGCCCTATGATACTATTAAATGAGTCGTTATAAGCAAATTCTACCTATGGTAATATGTTGTCCCACTGGCTGTGGTGTTCTGTCACCAAGCTTCTCAGCAAGTCTCCTAGACTTCTGTTCACCACTTATGTTTGTCCATCCTTCTGAGGATGATAAGCTAAACTAAACGACAAGTTAGTTCCCAGCTTCTTCCATAAGGTCCTCCAAAAGTGCCCTATGAACTTGGTGTCTCGATTCAAAACTATACTCCTTGGTAAGCCATGAAGTCGAATGACTTCCTTGAAAAACAGGTTCGCAATGTGAGTTGTGTCACTGGTCTTCTGACATGTAATGAAGTGTGCCATCTTGGAAAATCTATCCACCACCACAAAGATTGAGTCAAAACTTATTTGTGTTCTTGGCAACCCCAATATGAAATCCATGTTGATTGCATCCCATGGCCTCTCAGGTATGGGTAATGGTTGATAAACCCTGCATTCTATCTTCTTCCCTTCGAATGTTGGCAAATTCTGCATCTGTCCACGAATCTCTTGATATATTCTCGCATTACCAGCCAAAAATATGACTCATTCAATTTTTCGAACGTCTTGTCATGACCAAAGTGCCCTGCCAATCCTCCACTGTGTTTCTCCTTTAACAAATTCCCTCTCATGGAGCATTTTAGAATACACAATTGATTACCTTTAAACAGTAATCCTTCCTGGATCATGTATTCTACCCATTGGCTTCTGTCTCTGAGAATTGGATTCTCAACTGCTTCATACGCCTCCTTAAAATCATGATCATCTACGTACATGTTCCTGAGATCATCAAAACCCAACGTTTTGAATTTGAACTCTTGTAATAGAAAACACTTCCTGCTCAAAGAATCAACAACTTTATTAGCAGTACCAGAAATATGTTTAATCAAAAAAGTGAAATTTTGCATATACTCAACCCATTTAACATGTCTCTAATTCAACTTCTCCTGTTGAGTCACAAACTGCAGTGCATGGTTGTCACTATACAAGACAAACTCTTTCGGGATCAAGTAATGCCTCCATTTCTTCAGTGCCTATATAATAGCATAAAACTCCTTATCATAAGTGGAGTATTTCAATTTCGCTTCATTCAGCTTCTCATTGAAGTATGCTATCGGCATGTCTTCTTGACTCAAGACTGCCCCTATCGCAAATCCACTTGCATCGCATTTCACTTGAAATGTCTTTTGGAAGTCCGACAACACCAAAACTAGTTGTTTCGTGATCTTCCTCTTCAACAGATTAAAACTCTTCTCAACCTCTTCTGTCCAGTGAAAATATTTGTGTCTTTTCTTCACTGTGTCCATCATTGGTGCACTAATTCCATTGAAATTCCTGATGAATTTTCGGTAGAAACTAGCCAATCTGAGAAAAATTCTCACCTCAAAGGTATTCTTCGGTGATGGCCAATTCTTGATTACCTCCACCTTATTTGGATCCATCCTCAACTCATCTGGAAAAATAAAAAATCCCAAGTAGATGAGCTCTGTCTTCATGAATGAGGATTTCTTCATGTTTATCAACAACTTCTCCTGCTATAATTTCTGTATCACTGTAGCCAAATGCTTCAGATGCTCTACCACTGTTTTACTAAAAACCAGTATGTCATCCAAATACACTATGACAAATTTTCCAATGAACTCCCTCAGGACCTCGTTCAGCAACCTCATAAAGGTACTTGGTGCATTTGTTAAGACAAATGGCATAACAAGCCATTCATACAACCCTTCATTGGTTTTGAATGTTGTCTTCCACTCATCACCTTCTCTCATGTGGATTTGATGATAACCTCTTTTCAAATCAATCTTTGAAAAGTATTTTTCTCCACTCAAGCAATCCATCAGATCATCCATCCTTGGTAATGGAAAT
>ML823843.1:143032-159477 GCA_009831015.1 Picea engelmannii
GTAATAGACCTAGTGTATATGATCACATACCTGCAAACCTTCCTTAACTTTCACAACAAGAGACTAGCATTTTCATCAAATGGTTCTTTAGTCTCACATGACTAGTTTTGGATTAGTCAACAACCCTAACTTGAAATAATCATAACTATGTACCTGTAATGAATAAAGATATGAAAATAGTACAAAATGTTCTTCAGTGTGTTTTATGCGATTCCTCTAGGTGTCACTATTTGGAACCTCTCAGAAAAGGAGTTATAGAAAAAATGGCATACCTAGTTGAATTATGGATTATTCTAGAGATTGAACTTGTAGAGTGTTCCCCACATGGAATATTTTTCATATGAATATGAACATTTTACACAAAATACTATAGACTGTACTCTAACCAACACATTTGTTCTTACGTAACTTGGGACATACTAGCCACATACCCTATTTTCCACGGAGTGTAACTCCAAAACTACAATGACGCACAATATGGAATTTGTACCACAACTACTTGGATATGTTTTCTCAATGGCCTATCAATTTCATGGTCTAAATGATTCTAGAAAAACAATTATTACAAAAATGGTGAGATGACATGTTAATAACATACCTTAAAAAACATCATCAAAAGAATTTATCCTCCCTTGAATTTCAACATTATTTACTTCACCTTCTCTTTGAAATTTGGCTTAGATATCCTTTGGTTACCTCAGTCACCTATAGATATTCAATATGCTCAAGTGTGATATAAAATGAGAGAGCCTTGCCTCTTATTTATATTTTCATGTAGCTTCCTCAAGGGGTTACCTTTTAACAATCTTAACCCACTTTCCTTATTTTAGAGTTAACCAACTTATAACAACTTGTCCAATTAGTAATTTATCCATTAAATTTATTATTTAAATAAATTATTTTGTATCCACTTTGACTTATAGTACACTCATAACTTCACTTTACTTCAAGGGGTTACCTTCTAACCATCTTAAACCACTTTCCTTATTTTAGGGTTAACCCACTTCTAACCACTTGTCTACTTAGTAATTTCTCCATTAACTTTATTATTTAAATAATTTATTTTGTGTTCAATTTTACTTATAGTACACTCATCACTTCACTTTATTATTTACCTTCTAAAATCTATTAAACCACTTTGACTACTTTGACCTTTTGGGGCTTCTAGATGACTCATGAGGGTTCTCCAACTTCACATGGCCATAATTCTCTAACCGTGAGGAGTTATGTGACGTTCCACATACCATTGAAAATGGAATGACATGTACTACCCAGATAGAATAGTATTGCCTTAAAATATATCAAAACTCATACCATTATACATCAAACAAAATTGGGCCCATTACCCAAACCTGGGTTCTTCAACTTCTCATGGTCATAACTCTCTAACCGTGAGGAGTTATGTGACGTTCCACATACCACCAAAAATGGAAGGACATGTACCATCCATATAGAATAGTCTTTCCTTAAAATATATTAAAACTCATAACATTATACATGAAACAACCTTAGGTCGATTACCCAAACCTTTGTGCTACCGGAATTTGCTACCGAACTTTCTTCAAGGGTTGACATCAATCACTAAGGTTTGAAATCAATCTACAATATCACTCTCCAATGGTTGACATCAATATAAACCAACAATACATACCAACTATCCATCAACCTAATCCAACTATATGATAGTTTGAATGCACAGGTATATATGGGGATATGATGAGATTTGTGGGTCATTGGTCGGGTCGGCCACTAGGTCTAGCGTTGGTCAACCAATGCCCTTTTAATATTTTTGAGTTTTTTTACCTAACCTTCATTGGGAATTTGTAGGGTGCCACATGATGCCCTGTGATTCGGCCACGTGTCACCCTACCATTTTCTGAGTATGCCCAATCATTGAGCCTATGTGTCATATAGTCAGAAACTAAGTGGGCACCAACTGTCAGACTATTATGCTACCACATGGTGGCTCCTGGGTGATGCCACATGGTTCTTCTTGGGGGTGCCATGTGGCATGTTTTTACTAGCCCATTTGGCATCCCAAAATGCCAAAAATAGGTGACACATGGCAGTCTGTGGTGCTACCACGTTAGCCTGCTGATGTCACCCTATATAGACTAGTGATGACATCATTTGTACAAACATGTTGACTTTGAATTGGTTGACCAAAACTTGTACTGGCCATAAATTATTCATTCAGAGTCTGTTTGAGGTGCCATTTGCGCCATTGGAAAGCTTGCGACTTACACTTCGACTTGGAACTGTTTTTTCTGAGATTTGAGGACTTTGAATTTTTTCCCTTTTAGATCCTCCTAGATCACGTAAGGTAAAGGTTGAGCATAGAAATCCAACATTATTATTGCAGCCATTTCCCATTCCTGAAAGGAAATGGGAAGTTGTTACTGTATATTTTATTACCAAATTTCCTAGGACAACAAGGAAACATGATTCCATCATGGTAGTGGTGGAAAAACTCACAAAGGTTGCACATCTCATTCCTGTAAAAGTAACTCACAAGGCAACTGATATTGTATAAATTTACATGAGAGAAATTGATAGGCTACATGATTTGCCTAAGGAAATAGTGTCGGATCGAGATCCCAAGTTCAATTTCAATTTTTGGAGGGGGTTGTTCAAGGTATTTGGGATAAATTTAAATTTTAATACAACATATCATCCAAATTTATATGGGAAGATAGAAAGAATTATTTGAATAATTAAAGAGATGTTGAGAATGATATAACGGAAAATAATTCTAAGTGGGAGGACTATATCCATTTAGTTGAGTTTTCATTCAACAATGGGTATTGGGAATCATTGAAGATGATCCCATTTGAAGCATTGTATGGAAGAAAATGGAACACACTAGTAATTTGGGATAACCCAACAGACAAAGCTATGATTGGGACATAATTTATAAAGGAAATGGAAGAATAGATGGTAAAAATCAAGAAGAATTTAAAAGTTGCACAAGATTGACATAAGATCTATGTTGATAGAAAGAGAACAAATAGATAATTCAAAGTGGGAGAGCATGTGCTTTTAAAAGTAAAGGCCAAGATAATCTCACTGAAATTGGGAAGTTTCCCAAAGTTGGTAGCGAGATATTATAGGACTTTTGAGGTCTTAGAAAAGATAGGACCAGTTGTATACATTCTATCATTACCTGCATCCATAAGAATTCATAACTTATTCCATGTATCTTTGTTAAAAAAGTATGTACCTGATCCGAATCATGTGATTGATTGGAATGTGATCCAGGTGGAACATGAAGGGGATTTACGGGTGGAACCAGTGTGCATCTTGGAACGGAAAATCAAATTTATTAGGAACAAATCCATAGGGTTGGTAAAAGTTTAATGGACCTATTACGGTCCTGAAGACACTACATGGGAGAACGAGGAAGCCATGCGGGAGGTATACCCACAAAGTTTGTAAATTTTGAAGAAAATTGAATGTACAATTGTACAAAAGTGAATGAAGAATCTATTTTGGTAGCCGGAGTTCCTAGAGACACAAATATGATATTTCATGTCCAACCAATGTGTGGGTTGAGGGGAAAATGGAGTTGTTGCTTGGATTTGTTGCATGATTCATGAATTTGTGGAATTATCAAGTATTTTGATGTAATGTTTTATATTTGTCAATGTGTAAATTGTATGGTTATGTGTACTAAGGAAAATTGATGCAGGAGCATCTCAAGCAAGCTAGCGCAGAGACAATCGGATAGCTTTAAAAGCGCCCAGCCCAAATTTTGAAATATCTTGAACCATTAATGAAACATCAAGTGGAGGTGCACTTGAAAAAATGTAAACGAACCTTGAGCGATTTTCTCTCGTACTTAGTATATAGAAGGCATTTATGGTAGTTAATGTAAATAGATAGAATTGAATGTTAGATTAGACAGTTTTAGACCACAAGAGGGAAACATGATATAGACACCCTCATTGTGTATTGTAACATTATTATGAGCATGAAGATTATTCTGAAGAGCATAGAGGAGAAGCAGAGAGAGCTATGTAGTAGACTCCATGTACAAAAGTTATGAATTAATACAAGAAAGTTGTGATTCAGACTCATGGTGTCCATATATTCTCTGTGTATGCATCTTTGAATGTTATGCTCATGAATGTTTTAGTCTTTCTGTCATACAATTGATTTTATGCTATGTATGAATTATTTCTTGTTGAATGCTTGAAATCTAAGAGGAAAGGGAAGAGAAATGATTTTCAATTGTTTCTCTATCTGAGCAAGAGTTCCTGGAAGGAGTGCAGTTGAATTGTCCACAAGGAGTGCGTTGACAAAAGTGTTCAGAAGTTTGTCTCTGAAATCTTAGGAGAGAAATTTTTTGTTCTCATTTCCACAGAAGTGTAGTTGGCACAGGAGACATGGAAGGAGTGCGCAGGCCGAGCGAAGCCTTAGGGTTGTGAACCTGAGCGAAGCATTTGAGAGACTGTTCTTGCAGGTGTGCGCAGAGTCAAAGGATTTAAACACTTGGAAGTGTTTGAAAGTCTGTCGCAAGGAGTGCGTGCAAGGGTTTGTCTAAAAGACACAGAGTGTTGAAAGCTTAGAAGAATTTGAACCTTCAAAGGAGTTGAAGGAAGGAATGAGGCCAAGTACCTTAAAAGGTTGAAGGAAAGTGTAGTAACGAGGGACCGTAGGAGGACAGATTTTCAGAGGGCGAACAGATGATCGAAATTCTCTGAGGAGAAATCACGAAGTCCCGTGAGCTGTTCGATCTTGTGGAGGAGTAGGGAAGTTATAACAAGAGTTGTGAAAGGTTCTAAGCTTAGGAGGAGTAGGACTATAGATCCAAGCCACAAGGGTCGTTGGATTTACACATGGATTTCTATATCGGGGTTTTGTAGGTTGAAGTCCCGTAAACTTTGCAACGGGAATCGCGAAATCATGAAACGTGAAGTCCCGAAAGCTAAAAGGATTTGTGTGGGCCACAGAGGAGTCAGTGAGTGGACAGGTGGCACACTCTCGACAAGGATTCAATTCAGTTGATCATTTCAAGGTTTCGTGGGGTGAAGTCCCGAACCCTTTGCATTAGGATTTGGGATATCGTGAAGTCCAAAGTCCCGATGGAGTAAAAGGGCATTGAAAGGTCAACCTTGTGGGTGTGTCAGAATTTCAGAAAATCGGGTTTCGAGAATCGCGGGAACAAGCTTCTTGACACCGCGACCACCGAAATCGTGATAAAGAAAAGTCCAAAAGAGAAAGAGGATGGGTCAGCGTTGAATCTTTTCGAGTTTTGAGGATTTGAAAGACAGGTGCTTGACCAATGGATTCGCGAAAGTGTGAAATCCGATCTCCCGAAGTACAAGGGGAGGATTCTTGAAGTTGATTATGGGTGTAGATTTCCCAAAAGGGAAATAGAAGAGCCATTTCAAAGCTCTTCAGGCCAGTGGTAAAGGAAATATCCTGTGTGTACGTGACCTTCTGACCCGAGGGTTGAGGAGGGATGCGTCAGTTTTAGGTATCATATCCCATAAAGGTTCTTTGCTTTCCGTAGCAGAGAAGAGGAGAATTCATTATGTCGCCAAGGAGAAGGGATAGGCAAACACCCGATCAGTCAGAGGAGAGGGAAATGTCGAGAAGAAGAGGTAGGCAGATGATTGATCCAGCCATGGAGAAAGAAATGCGTGATCTACGAGCCAGACTCAAAGACATGGAGACAACACAAAGACGCACAGTCAGTGCTGGGGATCTAAGTGATTCCGAAAGTGAAATTGAGGCTGAACATGAAGAATAAGTTGTAGCTTAAGATGAAGCAAACGAATGTTTGATTAGAGCTATTGCAAGAATGGGTGCAAGAGTGAAAAATGGACATTCCAGTTTATGAGAGAAATCTGGATGCAGAGGAGATTCTAGACTGGATTAGAGATCTAGACACATACTTTGACTATGAATATGTTGAAGAAGACAAGCAAGTCAAGCATGATGTCACAAGATTGAAAGGACATGCAGCATTGTGGTGGGATGAACTACAAGCTGACAGACACCGCAAGGGCAAGCAGAAGATCAAAAGCTGGGATAGAATGATCATGAAGATGAAGGAGAAATTCATCCCCAGAGATTACCAGATTACTCTTTTTAGGAGAATGCAGAAGCTGATGACAGTGAAAGAATACACTGAAGAATTCTACAAGCCGAACATCAGGGCAGGTCATCGATAAAGCGATGATGAAAAAGTTTCCAGATACATGAATGGCCTGAGATATGACATCCAGGATGAGATGAGCATGGTAACCATACGAGCAGTGGAAGATGCTTATCATATGGCTTTGAAAGCTGAAGAGAAGCTGAGATGAAGGCAGGGTCAAAGAGGCCGAGGCATAAGTCAGCCAAAAGGCAAATCAGTTGCCCAGGATAAATATCAGAAGCCTAAGGAGGACTGGAAAAAACCTCAGACTCAAACTGAGAGAGGTGGAAGCTCACAGAGAGGGTAATATGCTGAACAGAGAGGGAAGCATAACAAATAGAGAGGAGATTATGATGACAATAATACTTTTCCTCGTACTAGAGGTAGAGGAAGAGGAAGAGGTGGAGGGATAACATGCTTCACATGTGGAAAGAATGGGCACAAGTATTACGAGTGTCCAGATAATAAGAAAGAGAGTGGAGAAACTCACATCACCGAAGCATAGAGGCAAGATGTTGAGGCAGAAGATGCTGAAGGTGGAAGATCGCTGATGATGTGAAAATCTCTTTTGACACCAGAGAAGGAGGTGGAGAGTTCAGTCCAAAGAACCAGACTTTTCAAGAATGCTTGCAAGACCAAGGACAAGGTATGCAAGGTCATTGTGGACAGTGGTAGCACAAATAATCTCATTTCTACAGAGATGGTAGAAAAGATGGAGCTGGAGACGATTGATCATCCAAGCCCATACATAGTTTCGTGGCTACAAAAAGGACATCAGGTAACTGTCACTAAACAGTGCTTAGTTTAATTCAAGATAGGAGGATATAATGATAAGATACTCTGTGATGTCATTCCTATGTATGTTTGTCATCTATTGTTGGGTAGACCATGGAAATATGACAGGAATGTGATTCATGATGGGAGAATGAACACATACACCCTAGAGAAGAATGGGAGGACTCACATGTTATTTCCAATCAAGGATAAGGAGGTGAAACTGGAAGTAAGAAACATTGTACTTCTCATGAGTGGGAAGGAACTTCTTATAGTGGTTAAGAAGAAGGAGGATCCATAGTTCATTGTGGTCAGGAAACCAAGGATTGTTTTGACTAGCACAAGAGTGGATGATTTGCCAGAAGAAGTTCAGGAACTGCTAGAAGAGTTCACTGACATAGTAGTGGATGAACTACCTTGTTCATTGCCCCCAATCAGAAGTGTGATTCATCATATTGATCTCATACCAGGAGCTAGTTTTCCAAACAAAGCCACGTACATATTGACACCACAAGAGAATGAAGAGGTTAAAATACAAGTCTAGGAGTTATTGGACAAAGGGTTGGTCAGAGAAAGCTTGAGTCTGTGTGTTGTTCCAACGATACTCAGTCCGAAGAAAGATGGAGGCTGGAGAATGTGTATTGACTCGAGGGTGATTAACAAGATAACCATCAGGTACAGATTTCCATTACCAAGGATGGATGATCTGATGGATTGCTTGAGTGGAGAAAAATACTTTTCAAAGATTGATTTGAAAAGAGGTTATCATCAAATCCACATGAGAGAAGGTGATGAGTGGAAGACAACATTCAAAACCAATGAAGGGTTGTATGAATGGCTTGTTATGCCATTTGTCTTAACAAATGCACCAAGTACCTTTATGAGGTTGCTGAACGAGGTCCTGAGGGAGTTCATTGGAAAATTTGTCATAGTGTATTTGGATGACATACTGGTTTTTAGTAAAACAGTGGTAGAGCATCTGAAGCATTTGGCTACAGTGATACAGAAATTATAGCAGGAGAAGTTGTTGATAAACATGAAGAAATCCTCATTCATGAAGACAGAGCTCATCTACTTGGGATTTTTTATTTTTCCAGATGAGTTGAGGATGGATCCAAATAAGGTGGAGGTAATCAAGAATTGGCCATCACCGAAGAATACCTTTGAGGTGAGAATTTTTCTCAGATTGGCTAGTTTCTACCGAAAATTCATCAGGAATTTCAATGGAATTAGTGCACCAATGATGGACACAGTGAAGAAAAGACACAAATATTTTCACTGGACAGAAGAGGTTGAGAAGAGTTTTAATCTGTTGAAGAGGAAGATCACGAAACAACTAGTTTTGGTGTTGTCGGACTTCCAAAAGACATTTCAAGTGAAATGCGATGCAAGTGGATTTGCGATAGGGGCAGTCTTGAGTCAAGAAGACATGCCGATAGCATACTTCAATGAGAAGCTGAATGAAGCGAAATTGAAATACTCCACTTATGATAAGGAGTTTTATGCTATTATATAGGCACTGAAGAAATGGAGGCATTACTTGATCCCGAAAGAGTTTGTCTTGTATAGTGACAACCATGCACTGCAGTTTGTGACTCAACAGGAGAAGTTGAATTAGAGACATGTTAAATGGGTTGAGTATATGCAAAATTTCACTTTTTTGATTAAACATATTTCTGGTACTGCTAATAAAGTTGTTGATTCTTTGAGCAGGAAGTGTTTTCTATTACAAGAGTTCAAATTCAAAACGTTGGGTTTTGATGATCTCAGGAACATGTACGTAGATGATCATGATTTTAAGGAGGCGTATGAAGCAGTTGAGAATCCAATTCTCAGAGACAGAAGCCAATGGGTAGAATACATGATCCAGGAAGGATTACTGTTTAAAGGTAATCAATTGTGTATTCTAAAATGCTCCATGAGAGGGAATTTGTTAAAGGAGAAACACAGTGGAGGATTGGCAGGGCACTTTGGTCATGACAAGACGTTCGAAAAATTGAATGAGTCATATTTTTGGCTGGTAATGCGAGAATATATCAAGAGATTCGTGGACAGATGCAGAATTTGCCAACATTCGAAGGGAAGAAGATAGAATGCAGGGTTTATCAACCATTACCCATACCTGAGAGGCCATGGGATGCAATCAACATGGATTTCATATTGGGGTTGCCAAGAACACAAATAAGTTTTGACTCAATCTTTGTGGTGGTGGATAGATTTTCCAAGATGGCACACTTCATTACATGTCAGAAGACCAGTGACACAACTCACATTGCGAACCTGTTTTTCAAGGAAGTCATTCGACTTCATGGCTTACCAAGGAGTATAGTTTTGAATCGAGACACCAAGTTCATAGGGCACTTTTGGAGGACCTTATGGAAGAAGCTGGGAACTAACTTGTCGTTTAGTTTAGCTTATCATCCTCAGAAGGATGGACAAACATAAGTGGTGAACAGAAGTCTAGGAGACTTGCTGAGAAGCTTGGTGACAGAACACCACAGCCAGTGGGACAACATATTACCATAGGTAGAATTTGCTTATAACGACTCATTTAATAGTATCATAGGGCAGAGTCCATTTTAGATTGTCTATGACATGTAGCCAAGAGGAATTTCTGAGTTGAGAGATTCAAAACAGAATGCAACTAGGAGTGCTAGTGCAGAAGATTCCACAAAGGTGATGAAGGAACTTCACAGCCAGGTGAAGGAGCGTTTGCAGAGTTCGAACCAGGAATATAAGCACAGAACAAATCAGCAGAGGAGACAAATTCAGTTTGAGGTTGGTGATTTGGTACATTTGATAAAGGAAAGGTTCCATAGAGGAACATATAATAAGCTAAAGATGAAGAAAATCGGACCATGTAAGGTCTTGAAGAAATTTGGGACGAATGCTTACGAGATTGAATTACCCGATGGGATCGGAATTTCTTCGATATTCAATATCTCAGGTTTGTACCCATATATAGCTGAGGAAGTAGGGACATGAAATGAACAGCCACTGGTCCAGTGGACAAAGCAGATGTCAGTTGCAGAAAGGCCGTAGATGGAGCGCATACTGGACAAGAGGGTTAGTAAGAAGACCAGGCGGAAGTAATATTTTGAGTATTTGGTCAAATGGAAAGGCCATCCAGTTGAATATGCTAGCTGGGAGAATGAAGTGGAGATCTAGAAGCATGGACAGATCGTGTGCGAGCTCATGGATAGGAGCCCATGAAAATTTTCAAGTGAGGGAGTATGATGTAGGAGCATCTCAAGCAAGCCAACGCAAAGACAATCGGACAGCTGGAAAAGCACCCAGCCCAAATTTTGAAATATCTTGAATCATTAATGAAACATCAAGTGGAGGTGCACTTGAAAAAAATGTAAACGGACCTTGAGTGATTTTCTCTCATCCTTAGTAGATAGAAGACATTTATGGTAGTTAATGTAGATAGATAGAATTGAATGTTAGATTAGACAGTTTTAGAGCACAAGAGGGAAACGTGATATAGACACCCTTATTGTGTATTGTAACATTATTATGAGCATGGAGATTATTCTAAAGAACATAGAGGAGAAGCAAATAGAGCTATGTAGAAGACTCCATGTACAAAAGTTTTGAATTAATACAAGAAAGCTATGATTCAGACTCATGGTGTCCATATATTCTCTGTGTATGCATCTTTGAATGTTATGCTCATGAATATTTTACTCTATCTTCCATACAATTGCTTTTATGCTATGTATGAATGATTTCTTGTTGAATGTTTGAAATCTTAGAGGAAAGGGAAGATAAATGAGTTTCAATTGTTTCTCTATCTGAGCAAGAGTTCTTGCAAGGAGTGCAGTTGAATTGTCCTTAAGGAGTGCGTTGACAAAGGTGTTCAGAGGTTTGTCTCTGAAAGCTCAGGAGAGAAAGTTTTTGTTCTCATTTCCATAGAAATGCAGTTGGCACAGGAGATGTGAAAGGAGTGCGTAGGCTGAGTGAAGCCTCAGGGTTGCGAACCTGAGTGAAGCTTTTGAGAGACTGCTGCTGCAGGTGTACACAGAGTCGAACGATTTCAACACTTGGAAGTGTTTGAAAGTCTGTCGCAAGGAGTGCATGCAAGGGTTTGTCTAAAATACACAGAGTGTGGAAATATCAGAAGGATTTGAACCTTCAAAGGAGTTGAAGGAAGGCACAAGGCCAAGTACCTTAAAAACTTGAAGGAAAGTTTAGTAACGAGGGATCGTAGGAGGACAGATTTTCAGAGGGTGAACGGATGATCGTAATTCTCTGAGGAGAAATCACGAAGTCCCATGAGCCGTTCAATCTCGCAGAGGAGCAGGGAAGTTATAACGAGTGTTGTGAAAGGTTCTAAGCTCAGGAGGAGTAGGACCATAGATCCAAGCCACAAGGGTCGTTGGATTTACACGTGGATTTCTATATCAGGGTTTCTTAGGTTGAAGTCTTGTAAAATTTGCAACGGGAATCGAAAAATCATGAAACGCGAAGTCTCGAAAGATAAAAAGATTTGTGTGGGCCACAGAGGAGTTAGTGAGTGGACAGGTGACGCACTCTCGACAAGGAGTCAATTCAGTTGACCATTTTTGGGTTTCGTCGGGTGAAGTCCCAAACCCTTTGCATTAGGATTCACGATATCGTGAAGTTCGAAGTCCCGGTGGAGTAAAGGGGCGTTGAAAGGTCAACCTTGTGGGTGTGTCAGAATTTCATAAAATTGGGTTTTGAGAATCGCGGGAACAAGCTTCTTGACACCGCAACAATCAAAATCGTGATAAAGAAAAGTCCGAAAGAGAAAGAGGACGGGTCGGTGTTGACTGTTTTTGGGTTTCGGGGATTTGAAAGACAGGCGCTTGACCAACGGATTCGTGAAAGTGAGAAATCTGATTTCCCAAAGTACAAGGGGAGGATTCTTGAAGTTGATTGTGGGTGCAAATTTCTTGAAAGTGAAATAGAAGAGCCATTTAAAAGCTCTTCGGGCCAGTGGTAAAGGAAATATCCTATGTTGACGTGGACTTTCTGACCTGCGGGTTTAGGAAGGGGCATGCGTCATAAAAAATGCAGTTTGTAGGGGGAGGGGAATGTAACATCACATTTTTCAAACCCCAAACTTGCGATGTGTATTGTAAATTTAGTATGTGGTTGAGAGCCAAGCGATGTATATTGTAAATTTCATGTATGGCTGGGAGAAAATATGTAAACAATGTAAATTGAAATATAATGAATGAAATGTATCACTAACTATAGATGGACACAAACGAAGATTGGGAGCTAAGTAACCACAAAAGAGGGTAGGGGTCTAAGGGGTAGATTTACACATATCTATTAAACCAAAACCCACTTCCCGTTTTTCTCTAAATTATCCTTTCCATGAGCGTTCCATTAGTTGTTTAGTGTTCTAGATCCCAATCATTGAATTCATGTAAGAGGGTTGGTGTGAGAGTCACTTCCCATAATTATTTAGAGGATGGGGGATGAGCAGAATCATCTTGGGGAAGAGTGAAAGTCAAGGAAGAAAGATAAGTGAGGAAATTCGTATGGGTAGGGGACCAAAATTATGCATTCACGTTTTTGCATAGAGAGTTATTTTTTACATGAAGTTTTCTGACCAACAATGGTTTTATGAGTGTGGGAGATTATAGGAATCTACTGTGGACATGTTTGGATGTTTTTTGGAGCTATAATTTCATGGAGAAAGAGTTTGTGTTCCTGGGAGCGATGATCTATTCCAAATTCATCCAAGGATCATGCGTTTTGGCTGCTGGGAGAATTTGTGTTGCAACTGTAGAATTCATGAAGTCCCAACAAGTAGAATTTTTGTCCAACTGGTGATGGAATTCCTGGAGGGGAGTGGAAAGGATTGAGGGACTATGAGTAGTGAATGGGGATTCCATCCCTTGGGATGTGCAGGTTGAGGGGAAGTTTGTTGGTGAATTGGAATTAGTTGAGAGTTTAATTGTTGAAAGGGGGACATTGACCAACGTTAGGGACCTCCTTCTCTTCTGGATTCATAGCCCTAGCTCGGGGGTGTCTTGCTGCTGAGAATTGGAAAAATAAGGAGACAATTGGGAGGAACGTTTGTCCTTTGTAGTAGGTTGCACAATTTATAAGATAAGTTCTCTATTTGATGTGTTTACTCATGTATAATGATGATATAATTGTTGTGCAATCTACTATGAGTTATATTTGGCTATTGTAGCTTATTGTGAGAAGAAAGATGCATTTGTGTCTCTATCTTATGGTTGACTATTGATGTATGTATTCAATTGTTGTTGTGCATAGTAAGAGTAATTGGATTTACATTTTTATAGAACATGGACAGCTGAATGAATTTGTATTTCATGTTGTATGTTAATTTCTATATTTTATATTTGTACTAGAAATTTTATTGGGTCATTTTAATAGTGACGTGACCTAGCTAGGGGCTGTGTATGTTACAGTTAATCAATAGTCTTGCAAGGTTGGATCCAAGATAATCAAAATATTTACATTTTTAATTTTTATAGATGGCATGCGTGAGCAACCTAAGGCATGGTAGAAGTGAAAGAGATCAAATTTGAGCATGTGCTTACAAAACAGGGTTTCAAAGAAGATTTCAGTGTTTTAACCAAGAGATTTTAGAAAGAGGAATTTAAAGGTATAAATAGGAAAGACAATGACCTCTAGGTGTAGGCGTATGCTATGATATCCATTGGAAAGACCAATTCATATGGAACAATCATACTATGCTTTTTAACCTAATTCCATGGGTTTGGTAAGACCGTTCCATATGATTTTATCCCTAAAATGACCATCGATTATGTGTATCATAAATTACATATACCATACCACCAAGGAATCTGTGGTATTAATTTTTCTTAGAGATCAATAAAGGATAATGAGTTTTAACACACTTTGACCCCATAAATAACAATTCCAAAAAGATTTAGATTTCCATAGACTTGAAACGTGATATTCAATGTAATTATGGTCCCAATTGGGTGAGTGTGCCCTCAATTGGACCCATAAAGTAATAAACTACCTCGATAGGGTGGCCTAAGGGTCAAAATAAGTCAACCTAGTGAGAAAGGGATAGAAGATATCCAAGGATCCCACCTAACCATTAAAATCCTATCGAGGTCCCACATTTAGGTTATGACGAGGAAAACTACAAGAATATATCCATCACATTAGAGTAGTAGTAGAGAGGTATCATATCATCATTGTGTGGTTCACAAAGGAATTTAGCATAGAGGTGAACAACATAGTGCATTACATGGTAAGTAGGTATATCTGATTACCTCTGTGCGAATTTCATATACTACATGAACTAATGATTAAACTTGGATTTAGATACTTACACAATTAATGTAACTAGTAAATAACACCTACAAGGTGATTTGGGTGGAACCCAGATTCACAATTCTATATTAATCACATTCCCATGATTAAGATATGGTTTCCTTACACAATGTTAATGATGACATGCAAAAAGAAAAAGTAATGCTTATGCAGAATGAAATTCTTTGTGTCAAAACATTCTTATGGATTAGGCAATTGTCAAACTTTTAAGATGATTTATTAATGTTCCATTAGGTGTGTTCCCAAATTCAAAAATATACCAAATGGATTTCCTTAGATAATTGAAGGGTTTTATGATCACATTTGATGGATAACCTAGAGTGCGCTATTCATCAGGACAAAGTTATTTCTTGAACCTACTCTTATCAATGTTTTGAAAAAAAATTCCATGTTCCTGCATGCGGCTAATTCAGTTCTAAATTATGTGCACTCTCAATTATCAATACTCTTAAATTGTCTCACCATATCCATCCTAGGATAGATATTTGACTCATATGACCCATTCAGTTAGCAATGTCCAGTCCCACAAATGGCAATGAGTTCTCAAAATATCCATGACTAAGTTACATGCAATGGTTCATGACATATAACCATTGGAATATGGTTTCCTGAAAACACACTTGACCACTTGTTGACTTAGTGCAGTACATGCTTTGACCGACCATTAAAATGTGTGCTTATTTAGATAATTTAGTGAATTCTCATGGACTAAGGACCACACTAATATATGAATTCAAGTATTTCAACTTTTACTAAGATGTTTTCTTTCCCTGGTTGTAGGATGTAGGTAAATTGTTTTACTCCATCAAAATATATGTTAAGTTAGTGTGAATGTTCTTGGAAATACATTCAGTTAACCCTACTACAGTTGACCCATAATCATTAGCCAATTATTTTCAATTGTGCACAACAGGATCTAAGTTCCTATATAGGGTTATCTTATAAACAATCATGATATTGATAGTTTTCATAGTTTTTTGGTCTCAAATTCTTGGTGCATTTTTGGGGGCTTCCCATTCATTTATAAAAATTATAAATCATAAATGGAGAACATTGGGATTCTATTTTGAACAAGAAAACAAGATGTATAATTGAGCAATGCATGAAGCAATATTTTACTAACAAGGCTCCCTTTTATTTTGTACATTATATAAATTTTGTTTTACTCAATATCATGTTGAACCCTAACTTCATATTAAGTTTATATTTCTTACATCATAGGTTATTTTCCTCTTAAGGATTTAACACTATTAAAATTTTTAATTCCAACCTCTTGTTATGTTTTAAATTATGAATTAGTGTAGAATATACATCTCTTATAAGAGATAGCTTTATCTATACATAGTAGGCCTATGGCTTGTCTATCTCATCAACACAAATGATTTTTCAATTGTTTTTTGTTTGTGTAATTTGAATTCATCACCTCTTCAACAACTTCCTTAGCTTCTTCTTTTACAATTTTTTTTCTTGTTGAAGGTAAATTATGCTAACCAACCAACGATAAATCTACCCATTCACAACACTAGAAAATAAAAGTTGACCCAAAAATGTAAGGAAATTGACTGAAAAGGGAAAATCAACTAGGTAAGTGAGTAAAGTCACCTAGGTAGTGAATAAAATTCCCAAGGGATGTAAATTTTCCTATGAAATGGATAAAATGCCTAGGGGGGTGTAAATTTTCCTAGGAAATAAATAAAACTCCTAAGGGGATTTAGATTCACCTAGGTAGTAAATAAACACATAGGGGTATGTAAATTCCTCAAACTATAAATAAAATGACCCGATACATGTAAATTTTCCTATGTAAGTGTAGAATTGAATGTACATCTCTTTGGAAGAGAAAAATGCCAAGCAAGCAATAAAATGTTGTGGATGGCCTATGGGAAAAGAAAAAACACCTAGAAATACCAATTCAACTTGTTGGTTATGGAGCTTGATTATCTTCTTGATTCAGAGGTATTTTTTTCAGCCACGTTTGGACCCCATTTCTTGGCGTGGGGTGTGAGGGGGATTCCCCCCCCTCATATGTCTATGTCATCGGGGGGGTCCATGGGGATGCCAGGGGGGGGGGAATAATATTTGGAGCCCCCCTGGAAGGGGATTCGAGGGAAACTCTTGCGAAGAGAAATTTTGGAAAACATTTCCTTGTAAAATTTTGTAATTTCATAGTCAATCTAAACCGTTCATTATAAGGTCGCAGATATGA
>ML823844.1:53346-67391 GCA_009831015.1 Picea engelmannii
TGGCATGCCCTGCAATCTTGAATTACAATCCTTGCAACGAATGAGGGACCAATTATACAGATGGACTATTTACACTGTCGGAATATATATATAGTTGAGCCTTCTCCAATGGTTTTGGATTCTGACGCTCTGCCTTTTTGGATATGTATCGTCTGAGCTGTTGTGCTTTATGGGAAGGAACTCTGTTATTTCTTTTTCAATACCGTACTTGATTTTTGCATGTTCCAAATTGATTAAATTAAATTTATCTCTCCAAGCCATWTCACTATTATGGTTTTTATGAACATGGTAGAGATAAAAAATGGTAAAGAGAGTTACATTTAGATCAAACTGGTTCAAGGTACAAAGTTCAAAGTACCAAGGCCTTTTAAATTCAAATTAACTAAATTTTAAACAAGATTTAGATTATAATGAAATTAAAATTTCAATATTAAATTATATATTGGCTGAGGCGAAGCTATTGCTCTAAGGAATCCCTTGAAAATGAATTAGTTTCATAAGGTCAGTGACAAATGAATTTGTCAAATTCTTTGCTCTGGTTTGCAACACACTATACAAAGGCTGTTCATAACTTTCTAACTGGTGTTATTTCACTGCCAGGTCGTGTTATTTCACGTTATTTAGCTGTCCTGTAGCAGTCGTAAGCATAATGGTGTTAGAATACCCATGCTATTAAGTAAAAAGCAAATATCTTTGAACAGTAATATTTATCCGCATTCATAAGCTCAATCATCAGAAGAAAAAACTCACAAAATAATATAAAAAATTCCATGTTAAAAGAAAATATATTATATTGTTGAGATGTTGTGAATGATGTCATATTCAGAAGAAAACACTCACAATGATATAAACATTCCATATGTATGTATATATATATTATATTGTTAAAATGTTGTTAATGATGTCATATTCTGCAGGGAACATCTTCATAAACACCATGTTCTGTATCCCTATCCACTTTATACCGTGCCAAGAATATAATTTATGTCTGCAAATCAAATCACTTTAAAGGCATATGGATGAATAAACCTGGGTTTGTTATCTTTTTCTTTGCCTGGAAAAGAATAGTAACATTTTTTTTATTTCCATAGAAATAAGTAATGTGGATTTTGTTTTTCCAAATTTCAAGTAGAAATAGATGATGGTACATTTTGTAATAGTTACAAGTGATTTTTACTGGAACATAGAAAAGATCTACTTCCTAAAAAGAATTATAACCCATCAACATCTTGGCTTCTTGATATTTGAAATATCATTTAAAGGATTTTTATAAATTTGTTTCTGGATGTATAAAAAACAGAAGAATAAATTATTAGATATGAATTAAAGAAGTTCAAGTATTTTACAATTTAAATTTGACCATAAATTTTTTGTTAAAATTAGACTTTTGGATTGTTGTTGAAATCATTGTTTTTAATGTAAAAATGAATATAATGCCCTTGAATACCCCTACTACAACTTAATTTGCAATGTTAACAATTGATATCTGCCATTTCAGCAATCCAGAATTAATCTTGTTATATTTAGAACAAAAACAAAAAATGTTGATTTTCCTTCCATTATTTTGAATGGAAGAAAAGGTCAAATTCATAAAATGTTTAGATTATAGTGATATGAATCTGCCTATGGGGAGAGGGGTGATCTCCTCTCCTTGATGTTCTATCAAATCTAATATGTTCTTGTGATTCCACAATGCTTTTAGGTAGGTCATCAACCATGGAGTTGTTTTCTTTGTAGACATGATTGAAGAATGATTTGGAGAAAGAGGTCTTGAGCTTGTGAACTATGTGGTTAACATCCTTAAGAAGTAGATCTTGATTTATGAAACCCTTATCCATTCCACCACCCATTTAGAATCCCTAAATACCTAGATCTCTTTCACATTCCTTTCCTTTGCTAGAGTCAACAGTGAAAACACTACTCTAAGCTATTCCTAGTGGTCAGTGCCACTGTCTAATCCACGTAGAAATGAAATCCAATGTGTATCAAAGTGGTATAGGCAACCATTTGCTCTGCATGAACCTAGGTTGCTCTTGGAGGCTCCATAAAAAAATCCGTAAGGGTAGTTGTTATCTATGGATACCTTTGTGATCTATGTCTATTTCTTATTAATACTAACCGTTTGCAAATATCCACGTGTATTTGATTTAATGAAAAACTTGTGCGAGGGAGAGGGTATTGAAATATTACTTTATTCCTGTCACACACCCACTACGACAACTAAGATTTTTTTTTTTTTTTCTTAACGTCTTTTCTTCGAGAAACAGAATCCCCGAATTACTATGGGGCCTAGCGCAGACCTTCCCTTCCCTTATCCTCCCCCATGTGATTGTTGGCTATGACCACAGGCCTTACCAAAAAGGTGCTTCCAGCTTTCGTGATTCAGGGAATCGCAATGCAAGCATTCCCTTGTTCTCTGTCTTTCGAAATGCCGAAACCCGAAAGGGTGTAACAGATCCTTAGCTCCTCCCTTGGGTCGCTTTTCATACGACCGGTCCTATGGCCTGGTGCCGGTCCTCTAAATGCTTTCGGGGTTTCACGATTTGGGAAATCGCGATGCAAGCGTTCCTCCTTTCCCTTTCGAGTCCCTGGAAACCGAAAGCTCGGTATCATCTGGATCTATGGTCCAGATCGTCGACTTGATCAACCACCCGGATTAAATCTTGACATTCTACCTTTCGGGATTTTGGCGGGGCCTTCACTCCTACTTCCCCGATCTTCAGAACCCTGGCGGCATTAGATCTTCGCCATGTGTCCCTATAAACGGACGGTCCAGATTCCTTTGGGACTCCTCCTTTCTGCCACAAGACCTTGTCCGGTGACCTAGGGCTCATCTACAGAGCGCATTGGGATTTCGCGTACCGAGATTTCGCGACTTGCGAAAACGAAGGGTCTTGCCCTTGGGTTTCTCGGGTGTCGAAACACCGAAACTCATTCCCGCTTAAGCCGATTCGGGATTTCTCATACCAGGATTTCACGACTGGCGAATACGAGGGAACTTACCCTTGGGTTTCCCGGGTGTTGAAATGCCGAAACCCATTCACGCTTAGCCGATTCGGGATTTCGCATACTGGGATTTCGCGACTGGCAAATACGAGGGAACTTGCCCTTGGGTTTCTCGGGTGCCGAAACTCCGAAACCCATTCACTCTTAAGCCAATTCGAGATTTCACATACCTGTATTTCGTGACTGGCGAATACGAGGGAACTTGCCCTTGGGTTTCCCGAGTGCCAAAACGCCAAAACGCCGAAAACCCATTCACGCTAAAACTGATTCGGGGTTTCACATACCGGGATTTTGTGACTGGCGAAGACGAAGGGTCTTGCCCTTGGGTTTCCCAGACGCCGAAACGTCGAAAACCTGAGGGAACCACTCTTTCGTGTACAAGGTTTCCAGACTTAGATCACAAACTCCTTCAACGGGTTCTTGGGTAATTATCCCTAGGCTTGGTGACCTAACTGAAAGGCCTTCCTAAATTACCGAGCTATGAACTCTGTGACATGGGTGAAGTAAGCTCGTATGTTTACTAAAACGGTAGTCCTTTCAAGGAACTCACTCCGGCTCTGGAATGCGAGGGAACTTTCCGGAAGGAGGTGCCTTCAAGAAATCAAACCAGGGCATAGCATGAGTCAAGTAAATGGGACAAATCTCAAGGGAATGGACTCATAATCTGAACTTATTCATTCTATACATAAATCGATTATGGTCATATAAGTATAAGCATGCATCCATTATTTCTGATCAAAACACCAGGCAAACACTTCTATACAGAAATCATTTATGAGTATACAAACATGGGCATGCATCCATTATATTCAATTCAAGATACAAGATATAAACACTTATCAGAAAAACAACAGGTGTGATGCCACTGCTAAGAGGGGTGCTCATTTCCTCCCAACCGTAGGCTCAATGACTCCAAACGGATTTACCACTAGCCACCCTCAAGCTAGACCACGATGCTCGAGATTCAGTGTTCTACTTCCGGCTCAACGGAAGTCAAGGACGAAGGTTACTCTCCTTCTCCTCTATTCAGAACTCCCTGTATTTCTCGAGTTTCTCTCAGTTTTCTTCTGCGATCTCTGTTGCGCATGCTCTTCCCTCTTTCTCCTCCTCTTTCCACACTTCCTCTCTTGCCTTTTTCTCTGCAAGATTGCGTGTGGAACGAATTTCCCCATCTGTGGTTAGGTCTGGGGACTGTTACGGATGGGCGGTTCACCCCCATCCCCTCATTAACTCTTGAAGAGCCTCCCCACCTACCTATCTAACGGGAAATCCATTCTAGGGTCAGAGAGCTGCTTTGATCTTTGAGCAAGTAAAAACCAATACGGTACTGGCCCGGTGGAAGTTAGCGCAACCATTCCAGGTCCCTTCCACCACCTCTCATTAGCCATCATGGTCTCTTTTAGCACATTCCCCTCCCAGCAGTCATGCAACACATAATCATAACATAATTCACATTCATTGACCTTCTATACAAAGGTCTGTCAAATTAAACATTCACATCTTTTGTGTTTTCCATAGTTCTTGGCCAATATAGTTATTTTTACAGACTGGGGGAAACAGGGTGTTACAATTCCCTCCCCCTTAAAGGAACGTCGTCCTCAATGTTCTATCTATCAATATGAGGTGTATGTATAGAAGTAAACAAAATCGGATATGCCTGTTTCATGGCATCTTCCATTTTCCAGGTAGCCTCATCTGGGCCAAAATGTTTCCACTGCACTTTGACCTGTGCAATGGTTCGGTTCCTGAGTGGGGTTTCCTTTCTGTCCAGTATGCATTGAGGTTCTGGCAAGAATTCTCCCTCTGGTTCCACCTGGATCATAGACCAATCAATTATATGATTAGAATCGTGTACATATTTCTTCAATAATGAAACATGGAAAACATTATGTGCTTTTACTGTGGGAGGAAGTGCTAGCCTATAGGCTACAGGTCCCACTCTATCTAAAACTTCAAAGGGTACGCAATACCGAGGTGCCAACTTGGCACAAGCTCCCATCCTCAAGGAACTCTTCCTGGGCCTAACTTTGAGATATATGTGGTCTCCCGTCTTGAATTCTCTTAGAGTTCTCTTTCGGTCGACGTAACTTTTTTGTCTGTTCTGAGCGACCTTCAGGTTCTATTTTATCTGAATCACTTCTTGTTCCATTTCTTTCAGCATGTCGGGTCCAATAGTAATTCTGTTTACGGGTTTACTCCAATTGACTGGAGTGTTGCACGGTCTACCATAGAGGACTTTGAAAGGACTCGTCTTCAGGGATTCTTGGTGGCCGTTGTTGTAGGCGAATTCCACTAGTGGCAGGTAATCTTCCCACTACTTGGGTTGATGCATTACATGCATTCTTAGCATGTCTTCCAATATTTGGTTCACTCTTTCCATCTGTCCATCTGTTTGAGGATGATAGGCTGTGCTAAACAGTAATTTGGTCTCCAGACCAACCATCAAGGATTTCCAAAAGTTGGAAGTAAATTTCGTGTCTCTGACAGTCATGATTTCTTTAGGCATACCATGTAGTCTGAATATCTCCTTCATGAATATGCTGGCGATATCTATTGTCTTGCAAGTCGATTTGACGGGGATAAAATGGGCAGACTTGCTCAATTTATCCACCACTACCATGATGGCATCATTCTGTTTGGTTGTTGTTGGTAATCCAGTGATGAAGTCCATGGAAATGGTTTCCCACTTCCATTCCAGGATTGGTAGAGGTTGTAATAATCCCACTAGGTGCCGGTGTTCTGCTTTAACCTATTGGCATTCTAGGCACTTAGCTAAATAGTTAGCTATGTATTTCTTTAACCCAAGCCAATAGAACTGTTTCCTAGTGGCCGTGATCATCTTCTGATATCCCGGGTGACCAGCATATGGTCTTTTATGCAGTTCATCCATTATGAACCTCTTCAAGTTGTCACAATCTGGAATATACAATCTGTTTCTATAAGTTAGCAGACCTCCATCTATCATTTGGTAGCCTTCATACTTTATTCCTGTGGGTTCTTGCTCCAGGTGTCACGGTTTGGAAGAATGTGTTTGTTTCTTGTGCATTCCTGACTCTTTCTTTGACATTCGTCTCGCAGGTGCTCACCGCTACCAGGTGAATTGTTTTCATACTTCTGCTAAGGGCATCGACCACCTTATTTTCCTTTCCTTTAACATGTTTGATTTCAAAATCAAACTCACTAAGGAGGGCCATCTAGATTATGGGATGCTCCTGAATCTAACATATCATTATGCAAGGTCATATTATGAATCTTCAGACTAACATAGAAAGGAGGGACCTCATAAACATCACCACTCTCCTCTACATGTGGGCCAAACATGATGGCATGATTAGCATCTTAATGATGTGATTTCTGTATTCACTATTCTTTATCAGCTCATTGAATGAAACAAAGATTTTAATTTTGGCCATCTCACTTTCAAAGTTAAAGGAAGATGAGGTTTTTTCTACCTCTTTGATGTCTGTCTCCTTTCTTACTTCAGGTACTTTCTTTGGAGGTTCTTCCTTCTTCTTTCCTTTCTCCACATCGTCCTTTACAATAGAGTCCTTCTTAGGCTAACTCGAAGAAGGTGTATTATTTTGATATTCCTTGGTAGGCTTTCCCTTTGGAGGATTTGCATGTACCTTTTTGCTTCGAAGATTATATTGTTTCTGGAATTGCATGATGCCATTATGATTTCCTTTCTGATAGTCTTCCTTTTCCACTGATAACCTTTCATCATTCTCCTGCATAAATATATCATTTGCATCCATGAACTGATCATGTTCTTCTTTAGTTAAAAAAACCTGTGTTTCATCACCATCACAACAATGCATATTGTCTTCAAAAGTTTCATTTACATAAGTTTTTTGAAACGGAGGTCTTATTTGTTAATCACCCTCATTCCTCTGGTCTCTTTGTCTGATCTGTGGAACTGTTGGTATCCTTTGATTTCTAGGTGGAAAATTAGATTTCTCTCTAGTGTTAGTCTTATTACATCCTTTCCATGAGTTTCTCCATAGTCTTCATCATAAACTCAAATCTCTCTTTTGATGACTGTGAAGTTGAAGGCCGCGCCTTACCTTGAACCTTGTTTATGTCTCTGTCATAATTATATTTGATCTTTCATGAAGCCATTAGATTTACTTCAACTTCTATTTCATCACTCATCATATCATCTAGTGAATTGGATCTTCTTTCCCTTAAAAACAAAGAAAAGTCACTGTCAAAGGAATCAACATATCTAAGTTGCGCAGCTCTAGGAGAAGATTTTACTTCAGTAGGATTTGAGTTGTAAAATTTCATAAATCTAGCTGGAAACTCTTGTACTATTTCATCAGGTGACCTTCTCATGTTGTTGTACTAAGTCAGCAACTGAAGGGGGTTTTTCTTGTCACCCCATTTTGCAATAAAACGTGTTTCAAATACTGCAAAATCTAGGATACTTGTTGTTGGAAGAGCTCTGAACCATTTTCTCACTTCACCTATGAGACTTTGTGCAAGCAATCTCATTTTTTCATCTTCATAATCTACTTCTTCTAGGTCCACAAAATCATTGAACCAGTCTAAGGTTTTTTGGGCTGACACATTGCCTTCAACATCATACATCTTAATCCTCTGATTATAGTCACGGGGTAAATCATGTAACTGAGCAGGTGGGACAAGGGGGGCAAACCTAACTTCCATAGTTGTAGGAAGAACTTTAAATGGATGATTTTTCTGAGTAGGAATCATAGCGGGTCTAATAGGGGTAGCTAAAATTAAATCTTGGATTCTGGAACCTCTTCTTATCAAAGATGATCTCATTCAAATTGGATTCAGATCTAGTTATGAACACAGGTTGCTCAAATTTCAAATCAAAATCAAGGTCTTCAATTATTTTTACTCCATATTTGGGTAAAGATAGATTTATGTCCAGACAAAAAACTGGGTTTATTGGCCTTTCTTTTCTCTTGTGTACAAGTTTCTTAGGATCAGACACAGGGAATATGCTTCTGGGTCTAGATTTCTTCTAGTGTGAATTCTCTTGGGAGCTAGGATTTCTTTCTCAAACTAATTTATGCTACTGGTCTTTTTATAATGGAGTCACCAGGGTAAATTTAGTTTCATCCAATGAGGTGTTTGTTCCCTGTCACCCTCAAGAATAAAATATGAAGCTTTAAGTCATTCTTTTCCCAGGGAAAATATTCAGTTTCGCCCCCAGCAACGACGCCAAAATGTTAGCACTCTGTAAATTTGTTTGGATGATAAAACAGACGACAAAGGTAACCTAAAAACCACTTTAGAGTTGGGTACTAGCCCGCTCAGCTCATAGAGGGCTCTCTCCTGTCACTTGGCATTTAACATATGAGTTTTCTTTAACAATTCCATGGCTAGGTTTTGTTTCTTTGAAGGGTTTTTTGTATTTTCGTTGGCAAGGAAGGGGAGGGACACCTAGGGCTATGGAGTCAAGCTTATGAAAATGAATGGAAGCACTGACTGGTCAGTATAACTCTCCATAGGATAAAGGATAAATGAGGCGATGAATCTGAGTTATAAATTGTAATTTGCGGAGTGTAAGAAGAAAGGAAAAACATATAACCGCATTAGAGCATTAAATAAAATGAATTATGACTTAGTTAGGAAGAACTTAACACAATTTAAATTTCTTAAGCTGAGAAAATCATAGGATGAATTATGGGCTTTTAACTATCCAATTTAAACAAAATACAATGAAAATGGAATTTAAGCACACAGGAAGTACATACGAAGAAAAAAGATGAAATTCAGACCACCACCATTAGAATATTTTTGTGAAAAATTCAGGACATTTGCATGTGCATTCTATTAAGCTTTAGAAAATTACATTCAAATTCCAAATATCTAAAATTGTGCCCTTGCACTTCTTCCAACAACTAATACATTTGGAACTCCTAATATTTATACAAGTTGAGTTCCTTCGGTTTGAAACTGATTACAATGGTTATAAAGAAACCTTACGATTTTGAAACCAATTACAATGATTATAATGAAATGTTTCGGTTTTGAAACTAATTACAATGATCATCAAGAAAATGATTATTGATCTGGATTCTAGATCCTCTGGCGTTTCTGTCCCTTTCTTCGCCCTCTGACTCTGTTTCGACCCTTCGTGTGTTTCGTTGTCTTTCATTGACATCTGGACATCATTTACCGGGCCCTTGAAAACTGCATTTTGTTTTACCTAGCCAGACTATCTCCTTCCATTGTAAGTCAGAAGGAATATCATAATCTATCATTTCCTTTATCAGAATCTCTAGGTCAATACAGGAAGCATATGACATGATTGACAGTCCAATCTTGACTACTTTGAACTCATTCAGAATTTCAAAGTCTGTAATCAGATGCTCAACTAATGTAGCTCCTTTCGTATTTTCCTCTAGGGTTTCGAATTTAGAATGATCCATTCTACACTGAGTCAAACGAGCATTGTATTCTTCCTAATCATACAATTTTCCCTTGCCATCCCAAAATGGTGGAAGACCTTTGGAAAACAATTCTTCAAATAAACATTTGAACTCTTGTATGCTCTGTTCCATCTGTGTTGCCTTAGTTTGGACTAATTTCAATAGGTTATGTTTATAAATTAACCCTCTTGGCCCAGATAATCAACGTAGTTCTGTCTTTAACCCCAATAGTTTGAAGGTCTACAGTAGGAACAACGTTGAGTAGATTTATTGCGTTCTGGGCCCATTCTGATGGTTTCTTTGCTAAAGTTTCATTCACAGTAGTGCACCTATTTCTGGATGTAATGGCTATGTTGTCTTTATCATTAATGAAATTCAAATGTGATATGACTTTGGCAGCTTCAACAACTATAGAGTCCTAGATGATATGCTTGGCCCCTTGCAACAGACCTTTGCCTCTTAACCTTACTTTCAATTTATTTATTCTCTCTTGCAAGACTTCATTCTCCTTTTGAAATTGAGCTATCATTTCATCCTTTCATACAATTCTCGTTTCAATTTCTCTATGCTTCCTTTCAGCCCTTTGATTTCTCCTTCTTTCAAGCTAACTTGTGACATAGCCTGGACAAGCCCTTCAATGTTTGACCCGAATTCTGCAGTAGGAGCTGCAACTACCTCCTTGTTTAGCAATTATGTCTGGTCTTGTGACCATTTCACCTTTTCTTGTTCTAGATGAAACACCCTATCCTTGTAGTCCAATGTCTCTTCATGAAGTGTTTCCTTTTCCTATTCTAGAGCGACCAATTCTACTATTTCTGGATGCTCTGTAGCAGGAATTTTCAATTTCTTCTTCAAACTTTGAATTAGTTTGTCTTTCTCATCCAATGAGGTTTTCAACCCTTGGGGGGCTTCAGATTCCAACCTCTTGACTCGAGTCTTCCAAGCTCTGCTAGATTCCTTTTCCTTCCTCAACTGTCCTTCCAATTTCATTGCATAAGATGATAGTTTTGAATTCTTTAAACTTAAGCTTAGGTAATCAAAATATAGCATGTCACTAGTGTGTTTTTGAAATTTGACCTTTTCCGGGGCACTAATGTTGTCATATTTTATATTTATCTCAGAGACTTTGTCTTTGTCTGCAACTGCAATGTTAAAGGTCCTCTTTTCAACATCCCTTACTGTGAACAAGGAAGATTTATGTTGAGAAATATTTTCCACTTCAGGGACTAAATCCCTCATCTCACCCAGAGCTGTGTTTCCCTTCTCAACATAATATTTTTCCAAATCTTCTCTAGAGTGATAAACCGACTCAGATGTTTTTATCAAAGATGTATTTCTTGCTGCTAAAGGTTCTTGAGCTACCTTAAATTTGGAGTTTATTTTCCTTTTAAACCTCTACGGTGCTAGTATCACTTTCCACAATATCTAGATTTACTTGGTCTCTTGACTCTTCTTCTTCTAAATCCACAATCTGTGTTGGTTGTGTAACTTTCATCTTCTTAGGAGGAGTCTACTGATCATTGATTCCCATGGCCTCTGAACTGCTTCTCTTGCTGTAAACACTTATCTTAGTAACTTTCATTATTAGCTTCTGAGGAGCTTGTTGTGTTTGAATTTGTTATAGGGTTTCTTCCATATCAACACATACCTCTAGATTAGATAGCTTATCAAAACCATCAACCTATTCATGCTCATAAGGGGCCTGTTTGTTCATCAGTCTTCTCTTGGACATGATTTGGTGTGGATCATACCTTCTTCCCTGTAACTGTGCAAAACCAAACTCTTTGAGCTTTGATTGAACCTGAGATAAACATGATCTGGATTTATCAATAAAGCGGCCAATGATAAAAGGGAACTTAAGGTTGGAGGTTTTTTGTAACTTCAAGAAATTCTTTATCTCAAATATAATTCTCTTCCTGATGAATTCAAGGGAAAAGATTTTAGGAGTCAGAAAAATAGGCAATAGGTAAGGGAATTCATGACAACCATAAACCCAGACTATTGTTGAGTGCATGAATAATACCCAATCCCCCACTTTGTTCTCTGTATTTGGCTATAGATAACTTCTCATGTCATCCAAAACTCTAGGTAGGCTAGTATTGAAAATCAAACTATAAATTCTGGACATGAATTTGTTGATGAAGATAAGTAATGTAATTCTTTTACATTCAGTTGACACAAATGCTGCTTCAGGAAATTCCCTCTTGTTGGTTTCCAGGAAAATTCTCAACAGATAGGTGTAGTATCTAAAATTTCTTAGGGAGAAAAAATTCACTAGCTGTTTATGGATATTATCAGCTAGGAATTGACTAAAGCTAATACAGATGGACAAACCAGACTCTGACTTAAAAAAGGTCAAAAGGAAACTGAGCATGACTTCAACCACATATTTGTCATTGTCTAGACCTAAAACTTGACTCAATAGGGAGTAGACGCATTGGACTTTGATGACCATTATATTTACATTCATAGAAAAATAAAGACCTTCTAAAAAATGTCTGGGTTTGATCATTGTCTGTAAAAACAGATCTCAGACCTCTAATGGGAATTCTCTATATACCCTAATCAAATTCTCTTCATTGAAAGGTTTAGAAATTGTGGAAAAAGACTCTGGTATACCGAGGGACTCTCGAATTGACACTTTATACCCTACACAAGACCTCGGACCCTCATTTATTCACAACAACTCTTTCTTCATGGGAATACTGTTCGATGCACCAACCTATAAATTCGAGAAACATGAAAGCAATTTCGACAACATAAGGGACTATGGTGGCCTGAACTACTTCAATGAACGATATACATCTTTCTACTTTATCAAACAGGTTTCTTCTGGACACAAAGATAGGAGAAATAGTGATTTCATCATAAAAAACATATGCATGTCGGTCAATTAGGGCTTCGTCATTTTCCACAGGATCTTGTTTTGTTACTGAGGTTATGATGCGATCCATGGTTGTGATAAAGAATACATGGAAATGAGTAGAATTGGCATGCCGAGTTAGTGTACCGTTGAGATGCAGGTGAAATACGGTGGTCGCACCAAGGTTCTAATGGTCCAGTGTTCAAAATAATTATCAAATAAAATAAATGACTAAATTTCCTTTTATACTTTTGCATTTTTCAGGGGCATGAGAAATTGGTTTGAGGCAACCTGCGTTTCATCCTAAAATGCACCTGGTGATGCCACGTACCTCTGAGAGAAAACTTCGGTTTAAATTTTGGGAGCGCCCTTCAAAATTAAACCCCGTGCAACTTCGCCCCCCAAAATCATTCTCGGTCATTGATCTTGAGAAATCATGATTTATGATTCTTCAGACTCGATTAGCTTAGCACTCCTTCCATATTTATCCCTTCCCTGCCATATTCAACCCCTTTCCTAGTTTATTAGGCTTCCAAACCAAATTTAGCGTTCTAATATATTTTGAAATCTTGATATCACAAAATAAAAATTTAATGGTGAATAACACAAGGCCTACATCATATTGGGAAGGGAAAGGCCCCCCTTGGGTCCAGGCATGCCGGGCTGTCTCTGGTGGAATGTCCTCCTTTCTCTCCAGTCCAAACTGTTGATCTATCTCTGCCCCTGGCTGGGGTCTCAACATCCATCTGGTGGGATTTTATTCCTATGGAGGTCCAAAATAATCATCTCCCCATGTGTACCTGTCTGTTAGGTGTGGCCCTGCAACAAAAACAAGTACGCCCTCCATAGGCTCATAAGTCACAGGGATCATAGCAATGCCAGTCACATCTAATAATCAAGTTATTTAAACATGTACATCAAACCCCCTTTCCCAGACAAGTTCTCAAAGGTGTTATGTTATTCTACAAGCCAGGTTTGGAGGGGACACTAGGATGTCCTATTGGGATACTTCTCATTGAATGTGGATTGTTTCTGGGTGAAGACAAATCCAGGCCATGTAAGTGGGTGAGGTGGTAAGGGATGTCTGAGAAATGGGTGCAGTGATGGCAGGGGAATGTATGGTTGTCTTATGGGTGCCTATGAAGAGGGTGAGTTTCACCTTGTCATGGATGCAAATGTTTCCAAGCCCATTCGTGCCTTTTATCTTTTTATCTTATTTCTTTTTCTTTCAAGAGACTAGTTAGGGGACATTGCCCTGGCATAGTGACCAATGGTGACAATATTACCCATGAGCATTTCATAGAAATGAGAAAGTTGGCTCGTGATGAGACCCCCTTTATCTTGTCTATGTCACTAAGAGCCACCACCCTGGCGTGGTGACCAACTAAATGGTAGTGTCATACCTCTACATTCCCATGGACCTAATAGGCTGGCTTGTGATGAGACCCCCTATCCTCCAACCAGGTCTTGATCTTATTATTTTTGTGGGTCCCTCTGTTTCTTGCTGAGAAGCCTTTTATTGCTTTCTCGGGGATCCTTGGGTGAAGCATCTAAAAAAATTTTTATTTTGGATTTTATCTTTTTCCAACTACTTTTACCCTCTGGACCTTTAGCCCCTTCTTCCCACAAGGTAAGGTACAACCCTTTGCTAGCTTGGAAAACCCAATGTTGAACCAATGTATCAGATGGATGAGAGGGAAAAAGATGAAAAGTGGTAAATATGGTGGGAACAGACAATGACCTTTCATGAACACCCCCCCCCCCCCTTG
>ML823844.1:90041-106905 GCA_009831015.1 Picea engelmannii
AAAAATCCTGTTAGGAAACAAAAGCCGAGACAAAGAATAAATTCAAGTATGTTTTTAACTACTATTCTCCCTGCATTCGATCATCTGTTTGGTTGAAAATCCTTCCTGAAGATTTGTATGTTGAACTTCTTTGTTTTATTACTTTAAATTGGAAGGGACGTCATGGAAGCTACAAAAATGTTCCTCTGTTGAAGTACATATCTTCTTCCAGCAGCACAGATTTGGCAAGTGTATCAAATGTTGTAGATCACATCAGAATATATCGTTTGTCGTATGCATGGCAAACATGGCGGCCCACAAAATGGTCTGGAATGTTAGGAAGTGACGCAAAATATTATTCCATGCCCGAATACGCTTAGAAGGAAATGTTGGATTAGGTTGTCATTGATGCCAACGGTTTGATTAATTGATGTCAAATGATTGATTGATGCCAAAGCATTGATTGATTGATGATTGATGTAATATGTATTATCCTTGATGAGAATGGATAGATGTCAAGTGGAATCATAGTCATATGATGTCATTGATATGATGCTTAGATGAATATGGATCGATGTGTTCTCATTTGTATATGATGCATTGTTGGATGGATGTAAAGATAAATCATTATTGTCTTATCATGGTTGATAAAATGTACACATGGATGAACTCCAAAGTGGTCCCCTTATGGTGAAATCCCTCATGGGAAGACGCTTTATGGTTGAGTTATCCTTGAAGTATGGTTGGAAGACCCATGCTTATATGTGGACTAATGAAATGAAGATCAGTGAAGCTGTTGGTGAAACTATCCTGGATGGATATTGCTTGTCATGCCATTTCCGGTGGTATGTGGAATGTCACATAACTCCTCATGGTTTGAGAGTTATGGCCTTACAAAGTTGGAGGACCCTCATATGTTGGCTTGAATCCCCAAAAGGTAAAAGAAGTCAAAGTGCTTGAAAAGAGGAAATCATGATTTAAATGATAAAGTGAAGTGGCAAAGAAGAAATTATTATTTAAATGATAAAGTAAAGTGAAAAAATAAAAGAGGATTATTTAAATGTTAAAGTGAGGTGACAAAGTCAAGGAGGAATATTTAAATGATAAAATAATGGAGAACTTTCTAATTATGGAAAGTGGTTAACCCTAAAATGAAGAAATTAGGTTAAGTAACCTAGAAATGGGTTAAGTGACCTAGAAGTGGGTTAAGTGACCTAGAAGATGAAGAGTATAAATAAGAGGCAAGGGTCTCTTGTGAAAGGTACCTTTGTGTGTATCTTTTGTGTGTATCTCTTGAGCATATCTTGAAGATCTATTCCGAGAGAGAGATTGAGTGGAGGATCTCATGGAAGCATCAAAGTTTCTGTAAGTCTGAGATCTTGACGGTGAAAGTTTCGAAAGTTCAAAAACCCTAGTTTCTAAGGCATACGCAGGCTAACAGTGTATTAAGGTGCATACATACTGAGTTATACGTGGGATGAAAGTGCATAAGGGTGCGTACATACTGAGTTATACGCGGGATGGAAATGTATTAGGGTGTGTACATGTTGGTAAAACCATGGAAACTTGAAGAGATGAAGATGAAGAGGTTCTAGATTTTGAGATCAAGCTCCCAGGAAGGCCTACAATGCTCAGATACATCAGATATATCCATTGGTTCAAAGGGTATGGTTACATTATTGTCTTTATGGATACTCTTTCTTGTTGTGTGATGAATGCTTAAGGCATTCTTGGTATGGTTGTTGTGATGTGGTTTGTGCAAGTTGATGGAGTGAGCAACACTATTATGATTCAGTATTGAAATGATTGCTATAGTATACTGGTTGCTTATACATGATGAGTAGCATTCATATTGTATGGTTGAGAAGCATGAGTTAGTTGTTGGAGAGCTTGTATGTGTTGTGATTGGTTATGGATCAGATGGGGCAGTGAAAGACAGAAGAGAATTTGATTGAAGGTTGTAGAGGATCCGAGTTTAGCTCGTAGAGAAATCCCTAAGAGCTCAGAAGTGATACGCAGGCTGTAGTATAGATTATCCGCATACATACATGAGTTGTACTACTAGTAGGGCGTGTACATACACGTGTTGCACTACCGTCAGGTCGCATACCTGTTAGCAGATTGATATCTGTTGAGGATTGTTGCCTCATATCAGTTGGTGTTGAGGGTGTAAGATGAGTCTTGCATTATAGAGTTGGTGCTCTTGTAGAGTTGTACTCTATTCAGTTGTTGTTGAAAAACCTAAGGATTGTAGTCTATAATAAAAAGAAAATTGTACATACATATTGTGTTCCTTGTGATGATGACTTGGTGTTGATGTATATTTACATTTGACTGGTTATGAATGACAGTAATAAGTAATGAGTAAATGGTGATTGTTAACTAAGAAGTTTTTGAAGGGGAAGTTTTGGGAGGAAAGAGCCCTACACTGTTCACCCCCCCTCTCAATGTAGTGGGTGTGTCCAACAGGAAATTATAAAATTGAATACCCACGAACATGAGAAACTGTATGCATGTATGAATCAACATTCTAAAATTACAAAACGTTTTATGCCAAAGCTGTAACAGAATTGATAGACAGGTAGTTTCTATGTCAAAGAGTGTTGAGCAACCTCTGGATGCAGTAACAGAATCGACATACAATCCACTTTCGATCACTATTGATACTAATGTCAAGTGTAAGAAGTCGTGATCCCAGGTTCTAGGTAGTTTGACCTTCAGGCATCCACATTGGTGGTGACCCCAAGCTCCAGATAGCTTTGGCTTTGGACATTGGCATTGGCAGTGGCAATGGGAACAATGTTATTGCCTACAGTGCGACAATGCGGTGAACAAGAAGGGTTGTCATTGTCAACGCACTTAAACTGTAGGATTGCCAGACCTGCAAAGAACATCGACTTTAGTGTTTCTTTCCCACGGCAACTACAATGTTTCCTAAAGTCCATCAATCTTTTGACGTTGTGTCCTATGAGATAATGACTTTGACATTACAAAAGAAATGCATTTTCCTTATCCAAAGCAAGGGAAACAATAGGAAGATTGACATTAGTTGTAAACACCTCTAGAATACACCAATACATTAAGGTCTCGTCTAAAGAAAGAAATAAAATCATTACATGAATGTGGTAGTAAAAGGTGATTTTCAGAAACCAAATCATTACCTGAACACGCAAAACTTCTTGCAGAAGGTGGTAGTATAAAGTAATCCTCAGAAAGTGTTGCAAAATCCATAATCCATAACTCCCTCTTGTTATCCCCGATCTCTAGGGATAACTAGGAGATCATGTCTCGAGGCCCACAGGTCCTAGACATGGAGTACCGAGAGCAGGATTGACCTGAGCATGGACCTGGAGGGCCCATGCTTCTTCTTCTTCACCAGATTTGTCCTGTCAGTAGCAGCAGCATCCATCACCATCGGCTTGGACTTGCATCAAAGAAGACTCTTTCTCCATGAGGTAATTGGTCCAGGTATCATGGCATGTGTCATGTTTGATCATTATAACTTTCTTATATATGCATCAGGTTCCTTACATTTCTAACAACTTCTTGGATCTTACACTAACCCACTTGACCATTGTTTGGGGGATTAACGGGGTGACCTAGCAAGCTTGTATCCATAGGTTTTGGTTAGCCACCAAGAGGGATTTGAAGAGTCATCGTCCGCTCCCACCATACTATCTTATCTCCCATACATCCATCCCATTCCCCTAGTCTGGGCATTAGGATGACCTACTTGAGGGGTTACACTTCGTCCTGTGGGAAGAAGGGGCTAAAGGCCCAGGGGGTAAAAGCAACTGGTAAAATATAAAATCCATAGGAAATAAACCTAGATATGCTTCGCCTAGGGATCCCCAAGAAGGCAATAAAAGGCCTCTCGATAAGAAACAAAAGGGACGCGAAGAAAAATAACAAAACAAGATCTAACCAAGAGGATGGGAAGTCTCATCATGCGCTGGCCCATTATGTTCATAGGTATCTAGCAGTATGACATTGCCATTATCTGGTCACCACGCCAAGGCAATGACCTTTGGTTGCATGGCCAAGGGAAAGGGGGTCTCATCATGATCCAGCCTTATCATTTCTGCGAAAATACCAGTGGGTAACACTGTCAGCTCTGGTCACCATGCCAAGGCAGTGTCCTCTGGTCAGACCTTGAAGTAAAAAAAAAATAAAGCAATAAATAAAGAATAAAGGCAATAAAGGGGCTTGGAAAGAGTGCATCCATGACGGGTACAACTCACCTCCTACAAAGGCACCCATGGACAATACCTACCCCTGGTCTTCACTATGACTGGACATCCTTAGACCATATCACTTCATGTACATGGCTTGAATAATCTTATGTGGAAACTTTCCTTTTCTTATGGACACTAGCCCAATAGGTTGTTCTGTCTATTTCTTCAACTTTCTATAGTAGACCAGTGTAATGTCTTTGAGATATTAGAGGATATGCTAGGGGTTTTATGCATGTATTTGATAAATTTAATGATGAAATATGATTGACATTGCTATGATCCCAAGGACTGATGAGCCCATGGAGGGCAAAGTTTTTGATGTGCAAGACCATACCCGACGGACAGGTACCAGTGGACCAGTACACATGGGGATATGATTAGCTCGGACCTCCATGGGGTTGAAGAGCCCACCAGATGGTTGTTGGGATGGTAGAGACAGGACGATGTTATGATGAGCCTTTGCACGAGAAGAAAGAAGGACGTTCCACCCAGGACACTTTGGCAGAGCCCGGCCTAGGGGGGATCACCCACTTCAGATGGAACATTTGCCCCTTGATGGACAAGATGTCACCTAGAAGAGTAGGACGTTATCCTGAGCGTGTTGCAGTGTGATGAGGCTATTGGCATGTGTAGCAGCTTGGAGGAGCCCTAGAAGGGCCAATGTCTGGCTTCTGGATGTTGGATATGCCCAAAAAGGGCCAACGTCTCCCTCAGAAGGGCTTGACGTCCCTCTTTTTGCTCATATTATGTCATTTTTCTAGCAGTTAATGTAAAAAGAGTGTAAATTTTGTAGTCAGCCTTGTCGGTTGTTTTAATGACCTATTTTTTAATTGAAAGGTCATGGATTGGTATAAATAGAGGACGTTTTTCCTCATTTTGAAGATAACACAACTCACTCTCTTGTGAGCTCTAAAAACTTGCGCCCTAGTTTGGTGCTCTTGATCTTTTAAAGTGAGGCGGAACTCTTGGAGGAGGATTTCTTTTGGCATTTATGGTGTTTCTCTCATGGAAGGTTTACAAATAGGGTTTGATTATGCATTCTTCATGATATGTAAGTGAATTTTTCATGCAAAACTTCTTAAGTGAATGGTTGTAGGCTTAAGTTCTTACATTTTGCTATTATATTGTTGAATCTTGAAACCCTAGGTAGCAAGCACACTAGTAGGTCATTGTTATATGTCCCCATGTTTGAGAAATTGTTTTAGCCATTGATAAAGGAAGATATAGCCTAGTCGTTGCTACACTTTTCTCCCTTTTTCTCAGTTAGCATTTAAGTTATAGGTTGAAAAGAGGAGACATCCTAGGCCTAGTTGAATCTACACCTAGGGTTTTCACCTTCTAGGGTTTGAAAGCCTTGTCCCTGCAACACTTTCTCCCTTAAATTTGTACTTTGAAGCTAGCTGTTTTGCCAAGAGTATTTAGAGAAAGAGGAAGGAGCATGAGGCCTTGCTTGAGCAACACCGGAATGAACCTCCTTCCCTTAGGGTTTTGATTCTAGGGCCCTGCCATTGCAACACCATAGAACCCTACCTTCCAGTCTCTAAATTTTAAATCCTCCCGAGACCTTGTTCCTTTCCTTTGACTCCATTTCACCCTAAGGCACTCATTAAACTTACAACGTTGAGCTTTTGTTGTGTAAAATCATCTTTTAAAAATTTAATTCTTGAAACCCTAACTAACCCTAACCCTGCTAACCTAGGCTGATGTCATACTTGACGCAACAAGCCTTCTAACTAGTAATCAAGCAATTAATGATGACATCAAGCATTTATTGAGCTAGTGTTGATTGAAAATATTGTTGGCTTGGTCATTTTGTAGACAATTGATGAATTGGTGATATTGCATAGGCTATTTGGCAGAATGTTGACCTCCTTTTGTCTATTATCTTGCTTGTTAAATGAAATCAGATAGTCAAGAAGTACTAACCCTTTGAATTATAACCTGCAAATATACATATAATGTTGTTATTGTCTTGTTCCGGGCAGGTGTTCTCAATATGGACTTCACTTCTTTATTGGTTGATTAGCCGGATTATCTGATACTGGTGGTAACCTGCGAGGAGGGATAACCTTAACTCTTGATCTTTTATTCTTTGCCTCTTCAAACCCCAGGTTACCGGGGACGTCTCCCTTGGGATAACCTCCCTAAACAGAAAGAACCTCCCCATCGAGGTGACAGTGGGTGGGGAAGGTTCCCGTTGTGCCAGTTTGTCCACTATCCTATAGCCTGTGACCTAAAATACAAACTGCGCTATAACATTTTGGCGCCGTTTCCGGGGAACACTGAGTCAATCTTCCTCAACGACAAATCCTTTGGTAAGCCTTGCCTCAAGGACCTTTCTCTTACAAGCTTACCTGGCGACTACACTAAAACTTTATTCCCCTATTCTTTGGTATTTTTAGGAAAACTATCTGGCGACTCCACAAACCAAAAGGAGATTCAATAATCCTCCTTTAGCTTTCAGAAGGAAGCCTCCTGCTAATTCTCCTTTTGTCAAGTCACTCTTTGGAAAGAGACTTCCTTTAAACATGTCTACTTCTCAGACCGGTACTACTAACCCAGACAACAATCAGAGACAATGGTCATCTACTTTGTTCAAACCATTAGACATGTCATCCATACCTGGCTACCCTAGGCAAATGCCACCTAAATATGAGAAGTGGTTGCCTAAGTTTACCGGAACTAATGCTACCAGTGCCGAAGAGCATATGAGTAACTTCTGGGCATTTTTTCAGCTTCACCCCATTAGTGATGATGTTGAGGACTTGGTCATGAAGTTGTTCTCTGCTACCCTTTATGATGTTGCAAGACGTTGGTATCTTGGCCTGCCTGATGGAAGCATCAAAACCATGGATAGACTTGAGAAAATCTTCCTCATAAGGTGGAGTATCAAAGAAGACCTGAACATGTTGCTTACCTGACTAAATGGCCTTGCCAGACGTGAGAATGAATCCATTCAGAAATTTCATACCAGGTTCGAAGCATTACTCCAATGAATTCCCCCAAACCACCATCCGAAAGATGATTATCTTGTTCACATCTATACCAGATCTTTCAATGGCCAATTAGGGTATCTTCTTAGAGACAAAGACCCTCAGTCCATTCAAGAAGCCCAAGAGCTTGAGACCAAGATTGAAGGAAATCTCCTTTCATCCAAGATTGAGCCCTTTGCCAACCCTAGGGGGAAAATAAACACCAAGCAGAAAGTGGTACACAATACTGAGCCTACCTCAGATCTCTGCACCAGTATCAGTAAGCTACAAGCTTTGGTGGATAGCATCATGAAGAATCAAGAAGAAATGATGAACCGAATCGTGAGACTTGAAAAGTCCCAAACCCAGGCACCTAGACCTCCATTCAAAGGGCCATTCCAGAAAGGGAATCAAACTTACAAGCCGAAGAATGAAAATGAAGTCCCAAATACTCTGGCCCCTACAAATGTAGTTGATGAAAACCCTTGGTGTCTGGAATGCAGTGAAGCACATTGGGAGAATGAGTGTCCTTATAACGCCAACCAACAACAAGTCAACAATTTTGACTTCTTTTCAAGTTTCCCTCGGATAAACATCACTGATATAGAACATCAACAAGCCCTGAAGGAGGCAGCTAGAGCAGCAAGATTAGCGATAATTAACAACTTGGACCAAGAATCATGAGAAAAGCTAAAAAAGAAAGAAGTCCAAGTATACCGGAGAAAGAACCCGAAGCAACCAACAAATGATCAGTCAAAATCTCCTAAGGTTCTTCCTCCCAAGACACCCAAAGATGATAAGATTACCCTTGATTTTGATTTTGAAGGAGCTTTGTCGAAGATGCATGTGAATGTTCCTCTAAAAGAAGCAATTAAGATCCCTTCTATTAAATAACGCTTCAATAACTTCTTTTTGGGAACGACTGAGCCTATGGACCCCCCGATTATGCTACAAGCTGGCCATTTCAGGATCCAGTATGGTGAAAATCCACCTTTCTTCATGACTCTTATGATGAACAACAAATACCTCAACAATTGCATGCTGGATACAGGCGCTGGTGCAAACATGATGTCTCTTAAAGTCATGCAGCAGATGGGCCTGAAGGTAACCAGGCCTTACAGAAATGTTTGTGGATTTGAATCCAAAGTAATACCCACACATGGTGTTGTTGAAAATGTTGAAGTACAGTTGAAAGAATTCCCCGAGAAGACCGTTCACATAGAAATTATAGTTGTTGATGTCCTGGATGTGTGGGGAATGCTATTATCTAGAAAATTTGTTGCAATGATAGGTGGGTCCCTTGAGATTGATCTCACCTTTTTGCGGTTGCCTTTGAAAGATGGAACAACTAGACGATTACTCAATGTGCCGATAACTGGAACCCATGTACAAGATGTTGTTCCTTCTGTGAATGAAGCACAGAAATATGTGATACAAACTTTTCAAGAGTATTCTCCAGAAGATATGCCATTTGCTATAGAAGAAGACTTTGACCAAATTGAGTGGCCCAAGAAAGAGGAATATCAGCAACTCCTAGATCAGCTTCAAAACAAAGAGGTAGGGACGGTGAAGATACTAAAAAGACCAAAGGATGAAGAAAACGTGCAGATCCATCCGTCCCAACCAGAGGCCTTTACATCAGAAGCCCACCCACACCCCTCAGTAAAATACACCAAGGTTATTCAAGGAACAACCAAACACAAGATCCGAAAATACAAGGAGGGGGAGTTGGTATGGATGTGGGATTATTAGAAAGGAGAGCCAACTAATGTAAAGGGAAGTACACAATCATGGCTCGGACCTTTCAAGATCGGGATGGAATCAGCGGATAACTCGTACTACTTGTCCACCTTGGAAGGAAGAAGGCGCCCATTACCCATCAGTGGACGCCTCCTCAAACCCCACCAAGGTGGTGGGATATGAATATACAGGTAAGTATGAACAGGTAGGCATTTCTGTGTATTATACCATTTGCATTGCATGTTTGTTTCCTCATATGCTTCTTGATTGTTTTATTTCATATGTATACATGTTATATTTTGGGGGGTGGCAATACAACCCCACCTTTGTTGCTGATGTTTCTTTTCATGTGTGAGCAGGTCTGCAGGTTTATGCCAGAGATGTTGAGGTTCTCATTTGCTCTACGGTGAGCACATGTCCCCAAGTTGGAGCCAGATGTTATCCCCGATCTCTAGGGATAACTAGGAGATCATGTCTCGAGGCCCACAGGTCCTAGACATGGAGTACCGAGAGCAGGATTGACCTGAGCATGGCCCTGGAGGGACCATGCTTCTTCTTCTTCACCAGATTTGTCCTGTCAGCAGAAGCAGCATCCATCACCATTGGCTTGGACTTGCATCAGAGAAGACTCTTGCTCCATGAGGTAATTGGTCCAGGTATCATGGTATGTGTCATGTTTGATCGTTATAACTTTCTTATATATGCATCAGGTTCATTACATTTCTGACAACTGCTTGGATCTTACACTAACCCACTTGACCATTGTTTGGGGGATTAACAGGGTGACCTAGCAAGCTTRTATCCATAGGTTTTGGTTAGCCACCAAGGGTKATTTGAAGAGCCATCGTTCGCTCCCACCATACTATCACTTTACATCTTATCTCCCATACATCCATCCCATTCCCCTAGTCCGGGCATTAGGATGACCTACTTGAGGGGTTACACTTCGTCCTGTGGGAAGAAGGGGCTAAAGGCCCAGGGGGTAAAAGCAGCTGGTAAAATATAAAAGCCATAGGAAATAAACCTAGAGATGCTTCGCCTAGGGATCCCCGAGAAGGCAATAAAAGGCCTCTCGATAAGAAACAAAAGGGACCCGAAGAAAAATAACAAAACAGGATCTAACCAAGAGGATGGGAGGTCTCATCACGAGCTGGCCCATTATGTTCGTAGGTATCTAGCAGTACGACATTGCCATTATCTGGTCACCATGCCAGGGCAATGACCTTTGGTTGCATGGCCAAGGGAAAGGGGGTCTCATCACAAGCCAGCCTTATCATTTCTGCAAAAATACCAGTGGGTAACACTGTCAACTCTGGTCACCATGCCAAGGCAGTGTCCTCTGGTCAGACCTTGAAGTAAAAAAAAAGAAAAGGCAATAAATAAAGAATAAAGGCAATAAAGGGGTTTGGAAAAAGTGCATCCATGACAGGTACAACTCACCTCCTACAAAGGCACCCACGGACAATACCTACCCCTGGTCTTCACTATGACTGGACATCCTTAGACCATATCACTTCATGTAGGAAGCACACTATGGTCTAAGGATATGGTATAAGGATGCCCAATAGGTTGTTCTGTCTATTTCTTCAACTTTGTATAGTAGATCAGTGTAATGTCTTTGATCTATTAGAGGATATGCTAGGGGTTTTATGCATGTATTTGATAAATTTAATGATGAAATATGATTGACATTGCTGTGATCCCAAGGACTGATGAGCCCATGGAGGGCGAAGCTTTTGATGTGCAGGACCATACCCGACGGACAGGTACCAGTGGACCGGTACACATGGGGATATGATTAGCTCGGACCTCCATGGGGTTGAAGAGCCCACCAGATGGTTGTTGGGATGGAAGAGATAGGAAAATGTTATGATGAGCCTTTGCACGAGAAGAAAGAAGGACGTTCCACCCAAGACACTTTGGCAGAGCCGGACCTAGGGGGGATCACCCACTTCAGATGGAACGTTTTCCCCTTGATGGACAGGACGTTATCTTGAGTGTGTGGCAGTGTGATGAGGCTATTTGGCACGTGTGGCAGCTTGGAGGATCCCTAAAAGGGCCAATGTATGGCTTCTGGATGCTGGATATGCCCAGAAAGGGCCAACGTCTCCCTCAGAAGGGCTTGACGTCCCTCTTTTTGCTCATATTATGTCATTTTTCTAGCAGTTAATGTAAAAACAATGTAAATTTTGTAGTCAGCCTTGTCGGCGGTTTTAATGACCTATTTTTTAATTGAAAGGTCATGGATTGATATAAATAGAGGACGTTTTTCCTCATTTTGAAGATAACACAACTCACTCTCTTGTGATCTCTAAAAACTTGCACCCTAGTTTGGTGCTCTTGGTCTTATAAAGTGAGGTGCAACTCTTGGAGGAAGATTTCTTTTGGCATTTATGGTGTTTCTCTCATGGAAGGTTTACAACTAGGGTTTGATTATGCATTCTTCATGATATGTAAGTGAATTTTTCATGCAAAACTTCTTAAGTGAATGGTTGTAGGCTTAATTTCTTACATGTTGCTATTATATTGTTGAATCTTAAAACCCTAGGTAGGAAGCACACTAGTAGGTCATTGCTATATGTCCCCATGTTTGAGAAATTGTTTTAGCCATTGATAAAAGAAGATATAGCCTAGCCATTGCTACACTTTTCTCCCTTTTTTTGAGTTAGCATTTAAGTTATAGTTTGAAAAGAGGAGACATCCTAGGCCTAGTTGAATCTACACCTAGGGTTTTCACCTTCTAGGGTTTGAAAGCCTTGTCCCTCCAACACTTTCTCCCTTAAATCTGTACTTTGAAGCTAGCTGTTTTGCCAAGAGTATTTAGAGAAAGAGGAAGGAGCATGAGGCCTTGCTTAAGCAACACCGGAATGAGCCTCCTTCTCTTAGGGTTTTGATTCTAGGGCCCTGCCATTGGAGCACCATAGAACCCTACCTTCCAGTCTCTGAATTTTAAATCCTCCCGAGACCTTGTATCCTTGCCTTTGACTCCATTTCACCCTAAGGCACTCGTTAAACTTACAACGTTGAGCTTTTGCTATGTAAAATCATCTTTTAAAAATTTAATTCTTGAAGCCCTAACTAACCCTAACCCAACTAACCTAGGCTGACGTCATACTTGACGCATCAAGCCTTCTAACTAGTAATCAAGCAATTAATGATGACGTCAAGCATTTATTGAGCTATTGTTGATTGAAAATATTGTTGGCTTGGTCATTTTGTAGACAATTGATGAATTAGTGATATTGCATAGGCTATTTGGCAGAACGTTGACCTCCTTTTGTCTATTATCTTGCTTGTTAAATGAAATGAGATAGTCAAGAAGTACTAACCCTTTGAATTATAACCTGCAAATATAAATATAGTGTTGTTATTGTCTTGTTCCGGGTAGGTGTTCTCAACAGGGACTTCATTTCTTTATTGGTTGATTAGCCAGATTATCTGATACTGGTGGTAACCTGCGAGGAGGGATAACCTTAACTCTTGATCTTTTATTCTTTGCCTCTTCAAACCCCAGGTTACCGGGGATGTCTCCCCTAGGCTAACCTCCCTAAACATAAAGAACCTCCCCATCGAGGTGGCAGTGGGTGGGGAAGGTTCCTATTGTGCCAGTTTGTCCACTATCCTGTAGCCTGTGACCTAAAATACAAACTGCGCTATAACACTTCCCATTAACTTTTTCCAGTTACATGTTGATGCGGGCATTATAAATTTTTGACAATGTCGCTCCCTGGTTATATACCCACCTTCAAGTAGGAGGGGAATATTCGTGCAAAGAGGGGCAAGCTCATGAACTCAGATGCAATCATGTGCACAGGAATAGTAAAAACAAAATGTGCAGTAGCGATAGAAATTTGATTGTATGTGGAGTCTATAAATGCATCCATAGGACAACGAACAAACTTTGACAAAGAATATGGCTTTTTTGAAGTCTGTTACCACACCCAGAAGTAGCTCAACAAACTTTGAAATAGAAACTTCTGTAATTTTAGGATGTCATTTTAACCACCCATACAGTTTCCCATACTCGCGATGATCCAAATGTATAATTTCCTTCTGAGTATATTCGGAAATGAAGTAATAGTTCGTGTCATTTCTGAATATTACAGACCATTTTGCAAGCAATGGTAAGTGTGACTCCTCTGATGGAAGACAAATTCTTATGTGTTTTGTAGAATTTGATACATTTGCCAAATCTGTGTTGTTGGAAGAAACTATATACTTCAATGAAGGAGAATTTTGCAGGCGACCTAAAAATCCCTTCCAATTCCCAGCAAGAAAACAAATAAGATTAACAAACAAATCTCCAAGCAGGCTTCTCAACCAACCAAAGCATCGAACATAGGGAGAACACTAATCAGAAGATACTTGTTTTTTTTTCCTGTCTGAGTTTTTGTTGGCTAACAAAGTTTTTTTCGCTCAAAACTGATGTCACATAAAACTATTCTCTCGTCTTTCCATTGGGCTTCAATGGCATCTCTAAGTTGTCTTACATGTCCATGACCAGGAACATTACAACAAAGGCACCCTAAAGCCTAACTCTTTGATGATAGAGAGAAATGGGAATACATATTTAAAATCAACGCTGGAGGATGACAGTATAATCTTTTGTAGATTTTGATTTAATTCGTCTTAATGGAAAATGCCCTCGATCTTTTTGCTTATTAATGCCAATATTTTCGAATGTGTGCATTGAATAGTCACTAATAGCACATATTAGCATTCCCATATCCAAGCAGAGTCTCAGATATGACAACCTGTAACATACGCACCGTATTAAAGGGGGACATGACATCAACACCTCTGTGGATGACACATTCATGGATGGCAACGTGGTAGTACAAGATTGCACTGTTACTATGATGGTGCCTTTAAAAATCTAAAATAGCCAACATTTTTTTTCAAATTCAAAATGCATGCAAAATAAATTATAGGATCCCATAATATTCACTTGTTTATGCATTTTAATGGGAGATGTCCTCGATCTTTCTACTTATTAAAGCCCACATTTCCGAACCTGTCTGGTCGGTTGTCACTTTTAAAATCATAATTAATGTTCATTGGGAAGGGAGGAAGGTGTTAGGGATGGAGGGGATAGGAAAAATGTTTTTAAACTTTTCTGAACCCGGGAACGCGTGAACCCATGAAACTTTGAAGACTCGACTAAGTATGGAAAGGCGGGTTAGACAAACGGATTCATTGTAGGTAGAGGCAGGGTTGCAAGTTCGAGGAGTCCAGGATCGAATTGTAGAGCACAGAAGTTTTTGGTGCAATATGTATACCCCGAAAACGGGTTACCAAAGTTCGATATCACCTATCCACGAACTGCATTCATAAAATTGGCTAAGTATGCAAACGAACGGTGGTCGATCGGGATCGTGATGTGAAGATATAGATGGAGATGAATATATTCCAGTTCGCCATACCGGGAGCCCGCGAGCACAGAAACGCGACAAAGTATAGAACCAGAAATGCATAACAGAGGGTAAGAACAAAAGGGAAAAACGGTCAAGTTTAGAAGAAATTGGATAAATATGCAAACGAATGATGGTTGGCCTAGCTCGTGATGAGAATATATAGATGAAGATGGTGATTTGTCAACTGGCCACCCAGAGAACCCGCAACCACAGAAACATGGAAAACTATAGAACCAGAAATGCATAATAAACGAGAAGAACTAAAGGAAAAAACAAGAAAGTTTATGAGAGGAAAAATAAAGGGAGAGAAGAACTATATCGCTCACATAGAAACACCTACTCTCATAACTATGAACCCATAGAAATACATTAACCATGGGAAAAACATCGTCAGCCATGAAATATAGTTGGAGCCTGACAAACTCTGGTTCAGGCCATAAAAGATGTAATTTACATCCATCTTAATAGTATTTTCTAGGGAGCCAACTGTGAAACCATGTAACAACAGATCCAACGATAGATGCAACACCCCAACATCGCAAAGCTTAAGCAAACAAGAGAAACCAGCAAATAACAACCCAGTTAAGAAGCACCAAAAGGCCCAACTGCAGCCACACGACCTGAACACTGCAAATTTGAATCAAACAACAACAAGCAACATCCAACGAACCAAGAAGCAAGCACCAACCAGCCGACCAGAAAATTAACTACCCATAAGATTGTATCAAAAAACTCAGAGGAAAATGTATTGTAACACATCTGTTAACCAAATATTCCAAGTTGTGAGACCTATCAGGTAAAATTCAAAGCTGGTAGGACCGTCAAAAGACCTGCCATTGTGCAAGCAATTAAGAAAGGTGCGATTTTCCCGGTTGGTATTTTTCAATACTAGGAGCTATAAAAATTATCTTGCAGTCCATATTTGTATGTGATTACTACGACTAGAGAAGCAGGATTGTAATGTTGTCTTCGTCTCGTTCCTGATCGCCAATGTTTGACCCAAAACCTATTAGAATATAGAAGATTGTGTGCTCGTTTTACCATTGACAATACCCTTGTCACCCAACCATAGGTTGAAGCCACCCTCCGAGCACCTCAACCTTGACTAATAATTACTTAGGAAGAAAACCCTAGGCTAGATAGCCAAACAAGGTGTAGCGCATCTTCTTCCAAGGATAGCGCACCAACAATAACTGATTAGATAGTCCAAACCCTTGCCAAGAGATAGTCCAAGCCAACACTGAAAATTGGTTGCTGCAGCAGCTGCACCTGCAGCTCTCCTCCACATGTGCACACCAAACTGGGAACTGTAGTGCGCACCAGTTCCTCCTCTGCAATTCTGAGATGTGTTAAATGAGAACTGGTGCCCTGTATTTATAGTGGTTCTACCAGATTTGTTGGGGGCCGACTTCTTCTGGGTACATGTCTGTTCAGTATATTATTATTATTTCTAGCTGACTTCTTCTCTTGGAGGCTAATAACCTAATATAAATTATCTTCTTGAGCTGACAAGACTTCTAGGGTTATTATCCAACTCATTAGGGTTTTCTCTTGCTTTCCAGAGTCTTCTATTCTCGTTAGGTTTACACATGGAGGTAAATACCTCCCGCAACTACCATAATATTAACACTCCCTCCTAGCTAGGGAGGTATTACAGGTAATGGTCTTGAGCACAAAAACATACCATTTACCCGGTAGCATCAACATAGTNGTTTAGACTATCTCATGACTAGATCATGAGCATCACCATCACCATTAGATGCATCATCTCTCAAAACCATACTTCATCTGAGTAATCAAACAAGATGTTGTATAAGTCACTCACACCATAGAGTGATACAAGAGTCATTCTTATAATTTAGAAGAGTAAATGCTCTGAACTATTTTCCGTCTGGAAAATCTATGTTCATCATTTGTCTGGATGATGATTATCTCCAATAAACTGTTAATAGTATTCAAGGCAATTAGAACAAAGATAGAACACAATTGTGTCTATCCATAGTAGTATATAACTACAATCCAGTGGTACACTACCACACCAAGTAACACATAAGTACTTGATTAGCAACATATAGTCACGAATAGTGGAACATATCCACCATAGTAGTCTTCATCTAATGTCATACAATCTTCATAACAAACATCTAATAGCAACCTACACAGAAACAATGTTATGATATAAACTGAATCATTTGGGCCAATCTTTCACTCACATCTGTGAGCTCTAAAAGAATATATGCCCTTAGAGTAGAACAATGAGATATCTGGACTATTCTTCTCAAGCAAGGAAGAATAATTGTCCTGTCTTTTGAACCTGGACCATTCCCCACCTTGGGCCATTCTTCCTACACTAATCAAAGTGCACCCCGGAGAGAATGTATAACCCTAAGGAATGTTGAGCCTAGACCATTCCCTACCCTAGGACATTCCTCCTACACTAATCAAAGTGCACCCTGGAGAGAATGTATAAACCCTAAGGAATGTTTGTCCCTGATTGTTGAGCCTGGACCATTCCCCACCCTGG